>PVIU01015518.1:0-47966 GCA_004026605.1 Ondatra zibethicus
TTTCCTGGTTTTAATCTATCATTTTACTGCAAGTTCACTCTTAAGAAAGGAATTTGTAATGCCGGTCCTTCAGAATAAGTATCCAAGAATGGCTTGTGGCCCACTATGTATACTATAAAACAACATATATGCCATCTGAGGTCCTCTTTAGACTGCACTATATTCATTTAAATCATTTTATAGTTAAATATTGCTAAATTATAATATGTTTATTGTATTGTCCTTGTTTAGATCAGGTATTGGCAGCTAACGTTAGTGTGACTTCAGGGATGTAACTTCTGACCATTCAGGAAGACTTCATGGAAAAAAATCAGTTTCTGAATCAAAGATTCATTGTGATACAAGAGTAACACATGTAAAATAAACAGAACAATGTCTAGCATTGCACATTTCCAGTGCTCACTGTGCTTGTTGGGTAGTTGATGCACATAAAAGCGATATGTTCAAGATTACAATAGAAATATGAGGAATGAAATGAAGCAGAAGGACTATATACAAAGCAATAGAAAATCATAACCAATAAACTGATGATAAGCATCTAAAACTATGATATACAAGATGATAAACAGAGAGCAATGATAATGAGATCACTAGACACCTGGCAATGTGAGGAGAATATATAGGCTACTTGAAGACATTTGAAAATTATCATGATTCCAGGGAATAACTGAGGGATTTTAAGCAGTTCAGAGATATGATTTAGTTAATATAGTGGGTTATAGGAAGGCAATTGGGAACAAGAGAAGCTGATATTGTATAAGAATCTCAACTTATATGCAAAAAAGCATATAAAATCATCTAAAAGATTAAAAAAGGTGTAAATAGCAAGAATTACAGTAATGTCAGGAGCACAGTGAGGACTCTGGACAGGGAAGAATATGAACAAATCAGAAGCCTAGAACAAAGCAGAACCTATTCAGTTTATAAACTTACTAGAAAGTTAATATCTGTATTTTGAAGATCTAAAGATTTCCTCTTCACTTAAAACCAGCTTCTAAACTTGAATTCAGATATTTTTGAAATATATTTTAAAGGCAGTGAATAAACAAACCATTTAGATACAAAAGAACCCAAATGTTCTTCTGAGTATAGTTCATCTCACAATTGACTCCAGAATCTTAGAACATTGATAACATAAAGAACATATAGTTCAATCTCTCAATGAATAATGAATAGTTAATTCACCAATTAAAATCCTACCAAATACACATGATTGTTTAGTCTGGGTTGAATATAATTAGGGTCCACACTCCATTCCAGGTGGTCAGTACTTTCTGGTCTGTAATGACCAGTGACAGGCTAAAGTTGGTTCAACTTCATCAGCCTAATAATCTCTGCTTTTGGCTCAAGTTTTAATCAAAAGACCAGAATAGGACTTATTTGGTAAGTAATGCCCTTGGCAGCACCTGGGTTCTCATTCTACACACTGAATATATCCCCAATCCTTTCTACTGGGGTTTGGAAACATGCCTTGATGTCTTCCAACTATTTTCAGTGATGCTCCTCTGCATACACATAATATTCAATTCAAATATGTTTCCCAGACCTTATACAAGAGCCAGTTAAAATATAGTTAGTACATAGAATTTTGACCCTTCACCACGTGTGTTTAAAACAAAATTATTTATTGGGTATTGTTCACTTTCTTATTTTACAAAAATCATTCTCCCATCTCTGAGAAGCTGCGAATATATAGGCACATACATGCATTTATAGTAGTCCTGCAGTTGATAGCAGGATTAAATAAAGATCCCTACTGAAATTTATAAATGTTGAATAAACACAAAGCTCACTGAAGTACCTTATTGAATATCTTAGGTGTATCTTTTCTTACAGAGTTTGACAAAGATCTCTTCTTATTTTAGCTGCTAATAACAGTGCCTTGCACTCACTTTGCATTTCAGTCAGTCATCATCAGACCATTTGTTCAGCTCCTTTTGTCACAAAGGTCATTGGTTTTAATCTTGAAGAGTAAGTTTAGAACAAGAGCAATTGATGACTTTCAGGCTGGACCACTTTTGTTATTCTCTTCCAAAGCTTGTGACTTAGATAAGTGTCATGGAAGCAGAAGAGTTTGAGCGCAGTCATTTGTCTCCATGTCTGTCCCTTCAGATATTTTTTTGTTGTAAATTTGGAAATGTCAATAGTCTATATGACAGTTATTGGGATATAACAACACTAAATGAATAAATGAAGTGTTACTATTTGCCAAACTCATCCTGCACTCATTTTATTTAGGACTTATTTAGTCAAATTAATAATAAGTTTTTTAAGCAAAATTAATGATAGGATTTATTTAGAAAATAAGGTTATTCTAGCATTTGTAAAAACTTGGAGTTTAATTTCTAATTAGTCTTTGTTATTTAACCTTTTCTAGATCTAAATACTTCTTGAAAGCAATAGTATGTTTGATAATATAAAACTTTGATGATGTTTACTCTGTAATGTATTGTTATTCTACTATTTGCTCTAACTAGCTATTTTTCTTTTCTCATTTTTTCTCATTCTTCCAATAGATCAGATACATCTAACCACATAAAAGAAATCACTACCAGTTTTCTTAGCTTTAGTTTTCATGAAGGAACACTGCATTATATTTCACTGTTGGTCTTTGTATCATATTATTTAGGTTCAGGAAAGACTTTTTTGATAGTTCTTGGATGGAGCACAACAGAGTTCTAAAATAATAGCTTGCTCTCAGTACGGGCTCAAAGCCACACTCTGTGCTCTGAGAAAGAAACTGGAACATATTTTCCCAAAGAAATATTGGGTTTAGGTTCCTAAAAGTTATACTATAATAGATGATTTGAGTTGGCTGTCCACCAGCAGACCCTTAGTGACTGCATGAACCCTCAACAGTAGCATATCCTCGCTCTGTATAATTTAATTGGGTTTCAAGACTCCAATGGAGTGAGGAGAAATGGATATGCTTTTGAAAGCACAGTGTACAAATATGATCTCTTATTGTCATCTGGAAGGACCTTGGCTCTGATTCTCAAGGACCCATGAAAGGCTCAGTTTCTATCCAGTTGCTCCTTCTTTATGCTTTATGAAGCTAAAGTCCATTTCTATAGTATTAGCTAGAAAATGAACTCGCGTGAGCGAAGATCAGATGTTTACCTTCCATGTACACGATACCACCTAGAAAGGAAAATATGCTCACATCTTTAAACACAAGTTCTTGACTACAACTTGCTTATAAGGTAAAATTGGCACATAGTCACTTGATAAATATTTATTGAATAAAAATATTATGGAGTTTTGTGGTACCTTAGAGTATAAATAGTTTAAGTGACATTTACTTTGCTTAGAGATATGCTTACTATGAACCTCTGAAATGCCAAGGATTAAAAGTTTAGCATCTCCAAACATAATAAAAATTATGTGTGGAAGTGGAGCCTCAGGACTGTGATGAGAATAAATTAATCATATTTATAGAGCTTCCCTTTGAGCTCTTTGAAGTTCTAATATAAAGATTCATTGGTGGTGATTAAGTTTGATTGCCAAGCTCCAAGGAAAATGATACTTCTCTGGAGAGGATGCTCTTGATAGATGAACTGGAGCATTGATTTCATTTTAATGATGTTAAAAATTGATCCAAATACAAAATCAATGTTCATTTAGTAGTGTTGTCAATTCAGGAATATGTACAAAACTATGCTATGAAATAATAATGTATCGGTGATGCTATAACTGAAGAAAAATGATTAATAGCTTAGCGTGTCAAACCTCATGCAATACTTTTCAATTATGTATCAAGATATAGGACACTTTAAACAAGTACATATATATTTCACTAAAAATGTTAGAATTTTGGAAGTCTGGGGAAAATATAACCATAAAGATTAAGCAATAATTTCAATGACTCATGTTTTTGTAGATAAATATCCACTGAGTGACATTTCTGTTGGTTTTCAAAAGTGTCCTGCTTACTCACTGTTGTCTTCAGAGTTAGATATGTTTGATTATTCATGAAGCCATCTTTAGTTTTAGTCCAGTCAAAAATATAATATGTTTCTTGGGATCAAAAAAGATACTAAAAATGTAAACTCCTTGGGTCAATATGTTGAATGGTCTAATCTGACAACATTACAGAAGGAAAGTAAAAAGAAGAATGTAAAATATACATAAAATGCATAAATGGTGGGTATATCGGTCATTGCTAGAGTACCTTTCTAGCACACATATTGTTCTTTGGCATTACAATAAATAATGGACATATACTAAAAGAATTTTAGAACCTCAAGGATTAAGACCACCCAAAAGATCTAAAAAAAAAAAACACCAAATAATAAATTGGAAAATAAATTTTATAAACAATGTGCAAAGAATTACCATTATTAACATTAAATATGACTGGAAGAAGGGCACTTAGTTAAAAATTATTAAGAATGTTTTTAAGGCAATAATTCTGAACCTTTGATGATTATTAGTTAGTTTTTAATTATAAAGTCTCTTTTAAAATCTCCAATATCTCAGGGAATTAGGTCCTCCCCTATTATCATCACATTTCTAAGGATGGACAGATGAGAAACTAATAGCCAAATATATTCGGGGGAAGTGTAGAGAGTAAAAATCTGATAAAATAGTAGTAAAAATATGAGTAATAATTTTTTCCAAAATACTTTTGCATGCAAGAATACTGATGACACAAAATAGTTATTGTCTTTAGTATATCATATTGTCACATGACAAAATTCTACACTTTACCATTAAGATGGCATAGGGTTTATACCTGAGACTTCGCAAGATGGTGCCTAGCAGCTCATTAACTGGTGTGCACACTTGTCAGATATGCAAGCCCCATTTTGACAGCATTATGTTGACATCTGATCTAAACTGTCTATTTTTTTGTTTATAATCAGACAAATTATAAATTTAGGAAAGAATGGCAGTTTCTCTTCGTTGGCAATGGGATGGTGAAAGTTAACAGTCAACTTGATGGAACCTAGACTCAAACATGGGGACAGACCTCTGGGTGTGCATTGGAGAGATTTTCTTGAGTAGGTTAATTGGAATGGAAAGACCAAACCTAGAGGTGGGTGGTACCTTTGCCAGGGCTGAGATCATCTTCTGAATAAAAAGAACAAAGTACTTTGAGCATCAGTATTGATTACTTTCTAACCGTGGATGTGATTAGAACATCTTCCTCCTGCTCCTCCCAATACGCATTTCCTAGAATTAAGGACTGTAATGCAGAAACTGCCAAACAAAATTAACATTTCCTTTCTTAAATGACTCATGTTAAGTGTGTTGTTACAGTAATGAGAAAAGCAACTAAAATAGAAGTACTAGCCAAACCTAGACTTTCCCTAAAATTTGGATGAATTGAACCTTGTTTAGAAATTGAGGTTGTTTTGCTTTGTGTTTTTGTCTAATCAATTCAGCATTTTGATGATCCATATTATTCTATGTTGTTGTGTTTAATATTGGTGTGGTTAATGTTAACTTCTAAGCTCTCCTAAGCAAATAGCTTAAGGTCTTAAATAACTGGCTGAATGGCTGAGAAAAGGAAATGAGTGCTTAATGATCAGGATGACAGACACAAAAGTGAAAGTGTAAAATTCTTATATATATCTCCTCTTAATGTCAATTTTAGAAGAGATCTTCATTTTCATTTTACAGAAAAATGCACCTATAATCGAGTGAAATAAGAAAGAGGATGATGGGTAAGTTCTAAGCATCACAACAAACGCAAAGGTGAACTCACATGACACACATTACAACATTGCATGAACACTAAATTTTATGAATAAATTTCTCAACCTCTAAAGACCAAGAGAGTGAAGGCAGGAAACCAATGAAAAATCACGAATTTGAATGAGGACCATCAGGACTATAAATATGTGAAATATGCAAATAGTTGAGATTCAGCTTGAGAACGAGGAACTAATATAAAATGAGAATAACTAATTGGAAATGGCGTGATGTGAAGATAATTGATATATAATGAAACATCCTTTATAATAATGCTGTAACACAAAAATGATTGTTTCAAGCAAGTACCAAGTAAATGTAAGCATTTTGCCACATTGAATCTCACTGCACTGGCTACATATAATGCCACTGGGTTCTTGTTATGGAGTAGTCAATATAAAATAGAATGATTCCATAGTTTAATTAATTCTGTACATTAGTTAGACTTGTTTTAAAATTTCATGTTTCTTTTCTATTTGTAGTAAACTAACCAGAATATAAACAAAGAAAATAATCATTTTTCCTAGAAGTATGTTCACCACAGATAGTCATGAAATTAGAAATTGCATTCCTTAAGGATGACACAAATGAAGATATTGGAAGCAGTTTATGGCAAATACTAATATTTTTAAGTTATCAGCACCTAAATAAGAAACATTTCATGACAGACCATTTAATCCTATCCAAGATACAATATTCTCAATGACTTTCTTCTAGCTTGCATTTATATTGGGTCTGGGTAGTTTCAGTAAATTGCCAGCTAATAAATTATTATGTTACTGATGTCTTGTGCAGTTTCCTGTTATTGGCAAATGCCTGGAATGCCAGACAAAAGACAAAACGTGAAGTACCTAGGCAAACCTGTGCTTTGTCACAACAGAAATATATGGACCACAAATTGATAGCTAGAGAAATAGTGATTCTTTGGCAGGAGAAAGGAGAAATATAAAAACCATTAAAACAATGCAATGAACCTTCAGAAAGCAGAGACGGAGCAGCTCACAAGGAGACTTGATAATAAAGTGAAATTATATGCTTTTAAAGACTATGCTTTCAGGATGATGACTTTTTGTCACTGAAATGTTACTATGCTGCTAAAAATATGTTATTCATGGAATCCCTCTCTGACAGCTGTTGAAATTAAAATCTTTCCAATTTTACAAGTCATTTCAATGTTCCAGATTACATGTGAATGGAAAGATACACTATCGTTTCCTGGCAGACGCAAAACAATCTGTTCCCGCCTATATTAAGCTTATTTTCAGTCAGAGAAATATTTTTTTTTAGTTTTAAATCCTCCTTTATGAAGACTAGACACATAATTGTCATGAGAGAAAACAAAATTTCATTCTCATTTTGTCATACTAAATCAGAACTTCATTTAACTTCAATAGTGCACTATAGGACTGTCAGTAGTACACGTAAGCATGTTATATGTAAGTCAGTTTTGAAACCAATGCTTTTGTCACTAGTTTAAATTGTGTAGTTTATCTTGTAGGAGAGTTTACACTCATTTCTAACTTTAATTATTACTTGAAACATGAATTCTGAGTTGCTAGAGCTAATACCAGGAAAGCCGTTAAGTATGTTTATTTCCCATTTATTTTCTTCTTGAAGTCCTTGCAAAAGAAAAAGGTAAAGCCTAATGAAGCATTAGAAAAATGAGGGAAAACGATCTCCAAACCTACTTTTTCTTCAATCGTCTGTCTTTTTCGGCTTGAGTTCCAAGTTTGCCTAAGCCCAGGGACTCCTGTGCTGCAGCTTCAGTCTCCATGAAGCCCCCTGTGAATAAACAACTTGAGATCAAGATACAGGTATTTGTCCGTACTAAAGTTAAAGTCTCAAAGGCTTCTTGGAGCAACTAGTCAGAAACACTTTTTCTTTTAGGTTTGCCCTTGGATCACTGTCTTAACAGACATCAAAGGATAGAACTACACATACAAAATCTCTGAGGAAAAAAAGTCAACACAAAAAGAAGTACCTACTGTTGTTCATTCATTTTCACAAGCATCAGTGTGGAAGGCAATATATATGTATGTATAACAACAGACAGCTGTACAGTACTCAATGTTCAAGGCCCTTCTGTTAGACTTTTCCAGTGGAAAGCAAGAGTGAATACTTGCTTAGCGTGCTTGTCATGTCTCATTTACTGTCAGAAATAGTCTGCTAAACAAAGACCTAGACATATGCTTCTGTCCCAAGTTGAAAGAACACAGAGGCCCTTGTTGGCTTTTAAAAGTTCTGCATCTGGCCTTCCTGGAACTCACTGTGTTCAGTCTGTTAAGTCTTGTACCCTTAATCAGAAGTCTTATGCATTCAGGTATGGCCTTTACTTTGAAATTTTTATGTGTTTGAAAAAAAAATTAGGCCTTTCTAAAAGACCTTAATAAAATTATTTTTACCTAATATATCATTTGAATAGTAGAGTCAGAAACTATAGTGTATGTAATCTTGGTGTGAACAAAAGAATTGTATGTGTTATTTATGGATAGACATATCTTACAAACTATTTATTTCAGTCCAAAATTCTGAATGCATATTGATTCATAAATTTTTGATTATATTGAAAAATGAGGGCTTAATGCTATATCCTACTTTCTCTTTGATATTTAGTGTATGTAAAAAATATGAAGTCACATTAAAAAATTTTTCACATTTTAGAAGTAGAAGATAAATATATGTATAGGCACATATATATATATACATACATTTGTAAATATATATATAAATTTTAAATAGAAGGGATTTAAGTTATATTTAAGCATAAACTACAAATATTCAAAGAATACTAATCTAATACTAACCATAATTTAATTTTTAAAAAATGTCATCCCCCAAACTTAACCAACATATCAGAAGACAGTCATTGAAAACAATTTTCACACATCTTTTACATATCTTATTGCTTTCAATTTGAGGACTTGATTATGATATGATTTCTCTCATTCACAGAATGAACTGGGAAATTAGTTACTATTGTTTTTCATAATTTATTTTTATATTTAATTTGTAAAGCTGGATATTATTAATACAGAATCTTGATATAAATTAGGTCTTAGCCTGATAATCTTATTACTTAACTGAATAATTGTAAGAAGGTTCTTTAATCAAAACATATCAGTTACTGCTCAAATTCAATTTAGCATTGTGAAGATACAAGGCCAAATTTATTTTATTAATTATATTCATGTGCAGTTAATGCAGTGGAAAGATTTTTATGATGAAGGAGACTCACTGTGGCTCTTATTTAGAAAGTCATCCAGTGGCTAACTGAAATTCTCCTAGGAATCATTTTCAAACCTGAAAATTTCCATTATGGATAGTGACAGAATATTTTTACTTTACTTCCAATGTGCCATCCATAAATTATCATTTATAATCAGAGTGCAACAATAAAAGTGTTCTCTTAAAGTGGAGGTGAAGTAAACGACTGACATAAACCTCATAAAATTCTTCATCGGTCCACATGGTTCCACCGCAAATTGATGCAGCAAACCTATGCAGATGAAATACTTTCAATTTTCCGGTTGTTGGATGAATCACACATTTTTTAGAATAATAAAAGGACAATTAACTTGTTATTTAAAGTTTTTCAAGAACTCAACTTTTTAAAGCAATGGAAATTTTGGAAGAAAAAAAATCTATAATGAGACTGCACAAATAGGTTTTCTTGCTTCCTGACTTTGGAGGAGTTGATATATTTGTTACCATAATTAAGCATAGCTTTATATATTCTGATCCAAAAATTCATAGTCTCTGAAAGTATAAAACAAAGTTTAGGTTTGTAGAAGAGTTTTAAATTATATCTTAGATATCCTGATAAAATGTAAATTTTCTGGAAAAATCACTAGTGCTTTAGTATTTTATTATCAAATTCAACTGAAAATAAATATAAAATATATATAAAGGACAATCAAAAATATTTTAAAGGGAAAAAGTAAATTATACAACCTCAGATAAGCATATACATTAAAATATGTTATTAAAATGTTAATAAATAAGTATCTGTATTTTAGCAAACATTCTAATGACACAATTCTGAGTTATACAATAGATTAAAAATAACAAATAATTTGGTAAGGCCCATGATAGGTCAGCAAATTAAAATTAAACATTTTGACTGGTATGTTATATATTTAAAAATAGATCTTTATTTCTGGATATCAACATGTAGAAGAATGAAAATAGATCCATATCTATCACTATGCACAAAACTCAAGACCAAATGGGTCAAAGATCTCAACCTAAAGCCAACCATACTGATCTTCATAGAAAAGACAGTGGGAAGTACACTTGAACTCATTGGCACAGGAAACCACTTCCTAAATATAACCTCAGTAGCACAGACATGAAAGAAACAATTAATAAATGGGACCTTCTGAAACTGAAAGGCTCTGTAAAGTGAAGAACACAGTAAATAAAACAAAATGGCAGCCTACAGAATTTGAAAAGATCTTCACCAACCCCACATCAGACAGGTCTGATCTCCAAAATATACAAAGAACTCAAGAAATTGGTCATCACTTGCTATGTTATGTATCTTATTGCCTAAGGATTCTTTCTGGGAAATCAAAATCCAAAGGTTCCATTTCAACTGCCCCATTTGGTTATGTTTGTCACACAGTCACATGCATATCAGCCATAGGTTATGCTGCTTTGTGTTGTTGAGTACCCTGGATGCCAGGGAAGTGATTTTGAATAATTT
This sequence comes from Ondatra zibethicus, assembly GCA_004026605.1. Classification (NCBI taxonomy): domain Eukaryota; kingdom Metazoa; phylum Chordata; class Mammalia; order Rodentia; family Cricetidae; genus Ondatra; species Ondatra zibethicus. The sequence goes on from PVIU01015518.1 coordinate 10,403, forward strand.
TACTGTCGCCTACCTCCAAACTTTAAGATCAGAAGCAGAAATACTTTGGTGCTATAGCAGAAAATTAAGCCCAGGGATGTGAATCAAGTCCTCATAACTACTTGTTTGCCATTTTACCAACTGAGTTATCTCTCTAGCTCCTTTTATGGTGATCACTTATTCTGAAAATTACTAAGACTTTGTTTATTCATCAATAAAATATTGATGGCAATAATAATGCTTGATTAACTGTGTTAATGCAACTTCATCATATTAGTTTTTAAATAGTCCAGCTATTGCTAATAACAAAGAAACCAAAGAGATGATTGTCTTACAATATTGTTTCACGGTACCTTTTATTTAACATTAGTCAGCTACACTGGCTTTACAAAGCTGGTTAAATTGAAAGCTCACTAGATATGAAAAGGAACTTACAGCTGAGAAAGGAAACACAAGGACACTCAGAAGTGGCATATCCCAGTGGGAGTAGAAAGTGAAAGCCCAATACTTACGAAGCTGCCCGAGTCGGGCCTTTTCTTTTTTACCAAACAAGCGCCCTATTGAAGACTTGATTCCTTTCTTCTTGGGGGCTTTGTGAAGAGAGTCTTGGCTGCTATTGGCACTGCCAAGCCCAAGGCTTTCTGGCTCAAGAGAGGCAGATAAACTGCTGCAAAACACAAAAGAGGAAGAACTGCTCATCCTGATGCACTATCCACAAAACATACAAGGCGTCTTTCCTTTAGAAGTGACAAAAAGGAGGAACAAGGAAATTTAGAATGTGATTTTTCCCCTTTCCCCCTCATCTTTCTCCAAGTTATTGAAATGCTTCTTTCTTGGTTCCACGGGTCTCCAAATTTTCAGTAGAAAAAAATAACATTATTTTGTTCCAGACCAATTTTCCCTCTATTTCCTATATACCATCAAATTAATCATCCACCTTAGCCCAATTTAACATCTGTATATTTAGTATCTTTTTATTGAGCATTTGGTCCATTATTATTTCCACACAGATTTTCTTTTTAACTTTAAAGTGAATGACACATGGTATTCTTTTAATTGTGAAATTGAAGCTACTAACTTTTGTTTTCATGGGGGTTGCTTTATCCATCCTTCTTTATTGCTCATGTGAGACAAATTCATTTACTATAAATGTCATCTTACTGAGATCTAGAAACAACACATTACAAATGATCATCACTGTTTTCCTCATCTATGGCTATCAATAAAATACTATTTTGATGCACAATAAACTGAAATGACTTCCAAATGGTTGATCAATTCTTTATTCTGATCAATATGTCTGACACTGTCTTACAAAGAGGAGTTCACCAGATATTGCTATAGCATTGTATAGTTTGCTGCTCTATGCAGTTCTTAAACTTTACTTATACATCCAACGTAATTTGATTTTCTACACTCTACCATCCACAAATAAAAAGCTTCTCATATAATAAAATATTAACCTCTACTCTTGAGGAACAAAGATGTACAAATTTTGAAAGTAGTAATTGAAACCGATCAAATAGAAATGCCTGATGCACAGAAATCCCACTTTTCAAAACCATTTGTCGAGAAGCTACTAATTAGAAGATGTGCTGATTTTTAAGTCATGCTGCTTGTGTTTAGAAATGCTGCTATTGTTGCCAACCAGGGAGAGGTCTGGGGTGTGAGATGTAAACTGAATGCTGAGGCATATTGCTGCTGTTGATTAGAGAGACCGACTTGAAAGTTTTAGCCATTTGGATAGGACACCATGAAGCAGCTTATGGCATATGAAATGCTTCCTCAACTTTTTTAAAAAATATTTTGGTTTGTGTTCATTTTAATGCTAAGGTCTTCTTACCAGAGGACTTAGAATCAGTGCAGTAGCATAGATATGTGACAAAAGAAGCCCAGGAATAGATTTTTCAGATCTCACTTTCTCTTACAATACACTACACATTTATAGTCCGGAAATCCTGTAATTTCTATCACTAGTCATAAATATAATAGGAAGTGTCTTCTACATATAGAAGAGTAATTTACATATGGACTGGTCACAAAGATATAAAAATGTTATCTTGTTAATTTTAAAAGCCAAAGTTTGATATATGATTGGAAATTTTCATATGTCACAAAAGATATGGAGAAACGGAAAGTGCATGATGGAGAATTATATTTCAAGTCAAATTATGTACACATTAATTTTATTTTTAATTACATGTATATATGTATGTCTATGTGTGAGTCTTGTGCACATGAGTGCAGGTGCCTGTAGAAGCCAGTAGATGGTCTTGGATCCTTTAGTTGTAGAGTTATAGGCATTAATGAGCTGCATGAAGTAGGTGCTGGTAAGCAGTCTCTGGTCCTCTGCAAAAGCAGTAAGCACTCTTAACAATTGAGACATCTCTTGAGTCTTATTTTACTTATGAATAATACAACAGTTTATTTGATAACAGTGATGGAAGAGGAAGAATTTGGGGAAGAGAATATTTAAAGTGCATCCTGCTTGAGTCTTACCTCCGGGCATCGTTGTGGTAGGAAGAAGGGAGTGTGTGAGTCATTCTGACGGCTCTGGGTGTTGGGGGAGGAGAAGTTTCACATTTAATTGTTGCTTTATCCTCCCGTCCATCTTCTTCCACCACTGCAATCTAGAACAGGAGCAGTGCATTCAATGAGCTAATTATAATTTCAACTGAACTTGCCTCAAAGCAAGAATCATTAATGTAAGGGTACTAGAGTAATTCTAAAACAAAGAAGTATGTATTACACAGGCAAATTAATATTATTAATGATGTAATTTTCATATCTTTTTAAGAGTAAAGATAATATATCTTTAATGAATTAATTATATAAAAATATGGCTTAAGAGTAAAAAAGTTTCACATATCAATAAAGAGCTGTTCTTGCCATACATGGATACATTTTTATTTCCAGGACTGCAAACTGAATCCATCACCTCTTACATTAAGCAAGCATACATTTGAGCCACCCTCACAGCCCCTGAATATATGTTCCTTACAAAAGTCCCTAAACACATTTCAGAAAATGTACTGAAAGAAAGGATGTTATGCCTAGTAAGGATCTCATAAGAAATACATCCTTAAGCCAAAGTGTAGAAAAGGGGAAGACAGTTGATAAAATATAATTTATCAGATAAAGTGCTTTAAATTAATCAATATGATGAAAAATATACCAAGCATGCTTAAAATATGCAGTGGGTTATAAGAAAGATAAATATTTTCCTGGGGAGAAAAATAAAAGGTAAGAACATAATTCCTGAAAATTGTTTGATTTTATTATGGGTAATGGGGAATTTTGAAAATAAGCACAAAACAAAACAAAAAACAGAAAAGATGAGAAGCATGTTAGTAAAGAATAATGTTGTTCAGAACAAATAAAACTACTCGAAAATCAGAGAGGGAAATAACAAAATGATGACTTTAAAAAACTTGGCAAAAGTCAGTGTTACCATTGCATAACACAGTTTATTTACAGAAATCAAGTTATGGAAAAACTGCTATGAATTCATGATTCTGGGAATGCACATGAGAGGTTCTTATGTGGCCACAGCATGACTTAGAGCTGTATTCTGCAGAAATGCCTTGCTTGTTACTACATTGAGTATACTATATACAGAGGTTGTTATATACAATGAAGACCTCATGCATTCCTGGAACTTAAAGATGTCTTTTCCCAGTTGTTTTTCTCCTTGGATTATAATTCTCTTACAGTTCAGGGACAGCCCTGAACATAATTCCTTCCTTTAATTCAACCCTATAGTCCCATCTGGAGTCTTTTCAGTAATTGTTTCCAGATTGTCTCCAGTGTGATGAGAAAATCAGATTTCTAAACCTGCATTAATTTTAAACTCTTAGTTTAGAATTAGTTAGTTCAGGTACTAACTAATTAGTAATTTCACAGTTTTATGATCTAACCATAGTTTTTTCCTACAATTGTTCTTGGTAAGAGGACTCATTTCTACTTCACATTTTTTCCCGAAACATCTTCATATAAAATACAGCACCATGTACCATCAGACTACACCCTTCCCAGTTTCATTTCTTTAAAACACCAGACTCAAAGGGATCCTAGGCTTTGTTGTAGAAAGACTTTGCAATTAGTTAATAAAATGAATGTAATAATGCTTATCTTAATTCATTCTTCTGATATGTAAATGAGATCAAATATATAATTATTTAACTGGCCACACAGCAGTCCCTGGTCAGTGGTCCTCTTTTTGTGGCTTCTGTTGCTGCCAACACTTTTCTATGCAAATTTTTTCATCCTATCTTTTTATTTCTTATAAGACCAAAGGTTTTTTTTTTTAAATGATTTATTTATTTTTACTTTCTGCACATTGGTATTTTGCGAGGGTATCAGATCCCCTGGAGGTAGAGCTACCAACAGTTGTAAGCCGCCATGTGGGTGCTGGGAAGCGAACCCAGGTCCTCTGGAAGAACCACCAGTGTTCCAAACTGCCAAGCCATCTCTCCAGCCCCAAGACCAAAGTTTTAAAACACTATTATCTTTGATTTTTTTTCTAAATTCATGTTTGTCCTAGATCTTTTACAGCAGGTGGAGAAAGTCAAAATCTGATGAACTACATAAGGGTAAATTTTATTGCTTAGAGCCAACTTAGAGTGTTAAGTTAACCTTATAGTCACATGCATTATATATATATATGTACTTATATATGTATTTATATGGATATATGTTCTATGTAGTTATATATAGATATTTATTCCTATAGATAGGTCATAACTAAAGAAACAGAAATATCCACCAATTTAATTTGTGCAGTGGTAACATAACTTTCTTTAAGGAAATAATTAATGATATTTTCTGGATTCAGATATGCTTTAGCATATACCAAACCTTTAAAAAATTAAAGGTTTATTTATTTTTGTGTCACGTGTATGAACATTTTCTCTGCATATACAAATGTACGGAGGCCAGAAGAGGTTGTTGGATCCTATGGAAATGGAATTATGGATGTTGTGAGTCACCATGTTAGTGCTGGAAACCAAACTCCAGTCTTCTTTAAGAGCACTTAGCTGTTCTCAATGGTTGAGTCATCTCCACGGCCCCCAAGCTCCTCATCCAGAAGATGCTGTAAGTCAAAGGATATGCTGTACCTCTGAAATCTGTTCCATCTGAGATCCTTTGACAGAAAGCTTTGCTCTTCATATTCATCATATTAGATGGGATTTGGTGACTCTGAGTCAAGTTCATTGCCTCTCGTTTTGCATTCGTGTTGTACTTAGTGTCTTGATTTTTGTTTCATAATCAAGAAAGTGGTCATTGTTTTCAGTCAACTACTTTTCTCTATATACATTCACTCACTCACTTTCTGTCTCTCTCCCTCCTCCTCCTCTCTCTTTCCCTCCCCCTCTCTCCCTGTGTGTGAGCGTGTGAGCGTGCCTGCATGTGAGCATGGTCTTAGGTGTGCCACAGTGTGCATGCTGGGATCAAAGGACACAACTTGCATAAATTTGTTCTTTGTTCTTTCCTTCCTGCATGTGGGTTCTGGTGTATCCAGATTTAGTAGTAAATACCTATCCTGGACAAGCCATCTAGTCGTCTCCTGACATCTGGAGATTGTTTTCTTTCAAGGCTAACTTATCCTGTCTGAGCTATCTAGTTGCCTGCTGACATCTGGAGATTGTTTCTTTCAAGGCAAACTAATATGTAGAAATAGTAAACTACCATATAAATAATGCTATATGAAAACCTATCAGCTCAGAGACGGCTAGAAATCATCTTCCCTAGCTGATGCCTATAACCCTGTTGTAATGATATGCTCCAATTTGCTCAGGGCCATACATTAGATACCCCAAATCACCTTGTAACATGAGGGCCTGCTTGTTGGGGTTTCTGTCCTCCCACCAGGTCCCACAGCCAGTAAGCCCCAAAGAAAATCACACAAAGGTCTCCATAAGTTATAAACTGATTGGCCCATTAGCTCAGGCTTCTTATTAACTCTTATAGCGTATATTAGCCCATTATTCTAGTATATGTTAGCCACATGGCTCGGTACCTTTTTCAGCGGGGCAGGTCACATCTTCCTTCTTAGGTGTCTGGACAGGACTGGGGGAAGAGCTTCCTTCTTCCCAGAATACTCCTGTTCTCATTGCACCTCCTCTACTTCCTCTCTGGTTGTCCTGCCTCTACTTCCTGCCTGGCTACTGACCAATCACTGTTTATTTAAAACATAATTCACAGAATACAGAATCGTGCTACACCATCACCTGAACTAGTTCTATCAATCCTAAACTATGTTTTCAGCTTACTCATGCCTTTTGGCTACCTTTCATGATTTCTCAGGGCGTGTCCCCTCTTCTTTCAAAACTAGTAAAGAATTGTTATATTTTTCTTTATAGGTGTACCAAGATCTGTTGGCTCATCATTACCAAGTAATAATAAATCCAACATTAGAAACAATACATAGTTTAAAAAAAACTGAAAACAACCAGTGCTATTATAATATTGACCTTATGATATCCCACTCTGCTATGGGTGACTCCTATGTGTTAATTCTCATAACTGAATCTTTGCCTAGAAACCAGAAACAATGTGATTTTAAAATATTTGCTCTTTGGATCATATTTAAAACTAAATAACACATAAATACATCAATATTTATATAAAATAATTTTGCAAATAGTATTTTAAATGCTTTATAGAAAAAAAGATACTCAAGTAATAAACATATAGAAGTTATTAACAGTACCTTTCTCCGATGTTTTCTTAGATCACTTGGCTGCAACAGGCAGTAATAAAAAGAAACATAAAAAAGGACTGATTAATGATTGCCATCTGATAATATTACAGTTTGGTTAGTATCTATAACCTAGCTGTCGTTTTTCTTCATTCTATGATTTCCTGAATTTATACCTTTTAATCATCCTAATATTGATTATATAATTTTTGAACTTGAACTTTTTCCCAAAAGGTTATTTTTCCCCAACATTTTATGTAGATTAAAGACCATCTTATTATAGATCTTTATAAAAACACTGAAGTTAGAAACAGAGTTTTATTGAGTGATAAAGACTTCCTAGATTGCATACATTGCTTTCCTGGCACAGATATTTCAATCACTATTTTCCTTTCAAGAGTTATTTTGTGCACTAAAATGCCACACATAAGTTATCATGATTAGTTATTATTATGAGGTTGACAGATGATGTTGAAGAAGATAAAGGGATGTAAAAGGGCATTGTGGAAAATACAGCAGAAGAAGGGGTGACAGAGGGATAAATAACATAAGGATGTTTTAAAACATCATGTCAAAACATAGAATTTCATATTTTTCCTTAATATGTATATATATTCCTATGCATAGTTTAATTGGAATTTCACAGATGGGATAATACTCTTCCTTAAAGCCATAGGTTATCAAGAAAAACTCAGTGCCAGGTGTTGGATACCTCCCTTTGAGTTGTTGGTTGGTGATGTTCTAAAGACATCCAAAAGTATGCAGATTACTGCCATTGTTGTGAGTTGTAAACCAGAACTTGATGATAAGAATCTATTGCTCAAGACACCACACATTTTGGTCACACAATTTGGAGTAATCAGGTTGGTACTAGCAGGAAGTTTCCTCCTATTGTTAGAATTTAAAGTAGTAAAAGTGCTATTTGTCATGTTGTAAGAAGAATGCATCAGCAGTCTTACCCATTTGTGAGCCTTGTGAGCCACAATAATGATGGGATGGCAGGGTATGCCTAATCGTGTAATGGTGATACAAATGTTAGGGAGGTAACCGACCACTTTTGGATTGTGTTCAGGCCTGCTGAACAGGAGGAAATGCATGCCTAGTACTGTAATACTGGCCAAGAACCTTTGGCTGGGCCCTGGGGTAAACCCACTACTATTATTCTGATAGGTAAACATAGTATAATACTTTCTTTCTATTCTGTATCTCTGTATCCAGAGATTGGTACAACTCACAGACATAATAGGAATTTTTCTTTGTTCACCGAATGCTTGTGAATGCAGAAACTCACAACTGATCCATATACAGAGAGCAAGTGTCAGTGGGGTGCTCAGTCACAGAGGAGACATCTGTATCACTTCTCCCACAAGAGTCAGGGGCTATTGAGGAAGAGGTCCAGAAAGATCAAAAGAGCCTGGTTTGAAGCAAAACTGTCTTCTGGCTATCTAAGATTGCTGTACTCATGAGCTTCTTTGCCTGCAAAAGTCTTGCACAAGGTCAAGCCAATCAGCACTCTAGTATGGGAGAAGGAGTGGATCCAGAGGATCAATGGACAGTTGATGACTTTGGGGGAGTGAGAATTAGTTTTTTTTTGAGATCGTGTAGATCAAACACAATCCAATGGATGGCACCATTTCTGTGACTATATGGGCATCACAAATAGGACTCTGCAGGTTGTTAAAAAGAAAGATAAAGGTTTTCAGGAGCTTTTGGGGGGGTGTATGTATATAGGAGTAGTAGGCAGAGAAAAAGTGAGGAGTCAAAATGATCAAAATAAATATCCAAATAAGCAGAGTAAGAAATTCTCAATGATTGATAATGTACTGACAATTATCAGTATAATACTGACATTAAGAATATAGTTTAAAAACAAAAAGAAAATACTTCACCATAAAAGTATAAGTAAATAAAAGAATAAGTAAATAAGTGCATCACAGATATTGCTTAAGTATACCTGGTAAAAATACTACCTAAATTGTGCTCTGTGTCACAAGATTCTTACTGTAGCATTAAAAATAACTTTGCATGTGCTTACTATGTTTGAACCTAAGGATGATATGCTAATAATTTTTGTAAATAAGATTAGAGGAATGCTCCTTAGGTTTCCAAATAAGCAGAGCATAATGTGTGTTAGTGCACCTAATGAATATATCTCCAAGTATCAGCTTTGAGCTACATTGTGTGGAGATAAATTCTGATTAGTCAGTTGTTTTTCTGACTGATCAACTTTTTGTGTACTTTTAAAATATTTTAGATATCAAGTCTCCAATGAGCAGAAAAGAAGATGAAATACCTGAAAAGGGCAATGTTTTGATTCTCTTTATTTTATGTCGATGTTATTGCTTAGACATTTCTTAACTATAGAATTTGAATCTTAGCAATGATCCAAATTCATGATAGTTTTGTTTCAGTTCTCAATTTCAAAATAAAAGGAAACAATATCTAAAGTTTCTATGTAAAATAAGTTCCATAGTGGTGAACTAAAACCTCTGAGCATAAAATAAAATTCATTTACTTATATGACTGCTTTTCCTACAGTAAGGAATATTTATGTATTACTATACATATGCAAATTAGACTCATAAAGTCATACATATATTTATATAAATTAACTGTAAAATAAAATATTTTAAATTATTAACTGTATTTCACATTATTTAAGAACAATTATTATTAAATTTAGAGAGTGAATTGAACTTCTCTATTCATTTGGGAAGGCCACCCACATATAGATGAAGGCAGTATGTACTTTCATAGTCAATTCAAAGTCTTCTGGTCATAAATGCCACAAATAATCCAGATGAATCTACGGTGTTATTATTTTTTCTCCATTTTATTTTGCCTGGCTAGATTTTAGAGTGTGTATTATGTTTGTAATTAAAGTAGTTTATGCCACTACACTGTTTTATTTTAATTGGAATTTTATAATTTTAATCTGCATTAAAGGAAGAGTATTTTTACCTCATTTTTTATAATGGTTGCAATTTACTCAATTAATATCAAAAATAAAATGTTATATTACTACTTTAGTTAAGACACTTTAAGGAAAACCTAACTACTTTTAGGAACCATTTTTAGCACATGCAGTTTATCCATGCTTTGAAAGCTTTAGTTATCTCTTCCCTTAACAGAGAAAATGCTTTCTTACCTCATGTTGTGGTGGACAGGAAATGACCACACCATGCAGCATGCAGGAGAAATTCCAGTGAAATTGACCCGAGGCTTTCTTATATTACTTTTAATATGTGGCCCTTTCATTAGCTTTTAGTTCTTTCTACTGTACTTCCTGATATAAGTATCCAAATGTAGCCATAAATAAAAAATAAAAATAAGAAAGGAAACACGAAAGTGTTTATATGAAATATAAAAAAGAAAATACTGAATAAGTGCTGTGGATGTTTTGGCAGCTTTTCTAGAAATTATACACTACAAAATTATACTTTTTTAAATCTTGGTGTAGTACCATATGTAATTTTTGCTATTAGCTATATTTTAAAAGTACTGATGTATTTCTCATCTTCTAAGAAATACTTAAAGGTTTAATCACTAAAATTTTTGATGTGTATTTAGACCCCTGCCTTCCTAGTGATTTTGAGAAATTTTCCTCGCCCTTAAGTTCTACTGTTTCCTCACTCCTAATGTGACTGATGAATGGCAGGAACTACTACAAAAGGCAATATCCTGTGGTTAAGTACAAATAACAACAAGTCAAGCTTGTCTCAACACATCGTCATTACCAGGGTCATGACTCCCATGCGGTCCATTTCCCTGGCAGGGCTTCTTGGTGTGAGCTTTGGCGTTGAGTGTCCACTCGGGGGAGATGAACTGGCCAGCGAGGAGGCTGTAACAGAGGCAGTGATGGAAGTACCGGGATGGACCCTTGCCAAATTCAGGCCTTCCAAGCTTACGCTAGCCACTCTGTTCTCAATTTCTTCAGCCCGCAATTCTGTAGATTCCTTTTCTTCTTGAATTAGCCTAGACAATAGAATCAAGTTTTTCCATTATGAACATTATGAGATTGCTCGTGGCAACTGGATTTCACCCAATAAACTACTCAGTTAACTACTGTGAAATTTTATTTCAAAACTAGCATTTCTGTTTCCTTCTGAGGTTGTACAACTTTAAACTGCATGGAATTACTGGCTATGACTAAAAAAAAATCTGTTCTTTTTTCCTTTGTGGTATATAGTAATTAGAATTTCAAGTTTGACAGCTTTAGTTGCACTGTAAACTTCTGCTTCAACTATCTCTTCTGTGTATAATGTGTAATTATAAAGTATTTTCATACCTACTATAAAATAATTCATAATTAAAACACAACTTCTATATATTTCTTTATCTCTGAATTAAAACACAAAATGATGAAGACAGGCATGGTGATATATGGTATATGCCTATATGTCAAATACAGCAGATCACTCACAAGTATAAAAACAACCTGTATTTTTATGTGATAGTTACCAAAAAAATATAATTGGTTACTAGAAGTATTGGCATTAATTTATACTATCACTTAAAGAGATACTTTACTTTCAAATTTCTAGTTCTGCCAGGGAAGTGTAAATATACTATTGTTATCATCTGCTCTGCAATGGACTCACTAAGACCTCTACTCATTGAGACCACAGAGATCCCTGGAACTATGGGCTGCTACTGTATTTGCAAATAAAAAGGTAAGGAATTCAGAAGGGTGAGACCTTAATTTGATAGAACTAATCACTCTTCTGCTCTTTCTCTTTCTTTTGTATCACTTCTCTCTTTTTCTCCAAGTTACTTAGCCTTTTTCACAAGCCCAGAGAGTCTTCACTAGGAACCCAACACTGCCAGAATCATACCCTTGAATTTAGTTATCTCCCAGATCATTAAAAAAAATTGTATTTCCCTACTCAGTCTGTGCCATTTTATATAGTAGCTCAGGCCAACTAATAATGTTGCATTGGTATTAAATAAAAAAAAATTACGCTTTATTTTATTTATTTATTTATTTTGGTGTTTTTTGAGACAGGGTTTCTCTGCAGCTTTGGAGCCTGTCCTGGAACTAGCTCTTGTAGACCAGGCTGGTCTTGAACTAACAAAGATCCGCCTGCCTCTGCCTCCCAAGTGCTGGGATTAAAGGTATGTGCACCACCACCGCCCGGCTTAAAAAAATTATGCTTTAAAAATGACATTAAACATCAATAAAATTACAAGAAATTAATATTCTATTATATGATGGCCAAGTGTACATAAAATACTAATTTTACACCTTTAAGAGTGTTCCAACTATTTTAATTTCTATCCCCAATATTCTTAGCTTTAGGAAAATACATATTAAATCTACTTTGGCATTTAATTTTACCCCAGTCACTATGGCTATGATCAAGAAAACAGCTGGCAACAACTGCTGAAGAGTTGTGGGGGAAGAGGAGCCCTCTTCTACTGCTAATGGAATTGTAAATTGGCATCTGCTAAAACAGAAAATTGGTGCAGAAAAGTCTCAGATAGCTGAGCAGACACTCAACACCAAGGTTCACCCCAAGAATCTTTGCAAAGGTATTGGATCCTATGGAAGATATGGTCCTGTTATGATGTATACAGAGAAACCTGAGCCGTTAAAATCTTGCATGCTTTATCTAATACTAATAGATATTTTCTCTAGTATTAATTAGGGTTTTCTCTATGTTTATTGCTGTTTGTGGTAGGTGCCATTGTTATTATCATTATTGGTTGAGTAAACAGTAGCCCACAAAGGTGATGCAACCATCCAGAAGACAGGTATCTAAATGTATGTTAGAAATGTGAACAATCTAAACCATTAAATAAACAGCCTTTAATTTCTTTCACAGATATTTTCTAAACCACAAAGAAAATTGAAAACATGAGATTTTCAGGTAAATGGTTGAAACCAGAACATATTATACTGAGAGAGGTAACCCTGACCCTGAAAGAAAAACACTATATGTGTTTCTTTATCTGTGTGTCTTAGTTCCGAACCTTTAGATAGGAGTTAGACCTACAGCAGCCACAGAAACACGGAAAATGAAAAAGGATACTGAGGGACATGAAAAGAGTTGTGTGAGAGCTCTTGAGCAGAGCGGAGGGAAAAAACAAACAGAGAGGAAGGGGTGAGATGTTTTGAAAATTCATAGGGAATCACTTTATTTTATGTTTGCTTAAAATTGTGTGTGTGTGTGTGTGTGTGTGTGTGTGTGTGTGTGTGTGTGTGTGTGCGCGTGTGCGTGTGCGTGTGTGTGTGTGTTTAAAAGAAGTTGGGGCACTTGGAGTGTTTGGAAATATTATTTTAAGGTGTTAACTTTTATTTATGCTGCATTTGTTTAACTCTATGAAGCTGTTATTTTTGCCTGTCTAAAATGACTGCTGGTCCTAATAAGGAGTTGAATGGCCAATAGCAAGGTAGGAGCAAGGATAGGTGGGGCTGGCAAGCAGAGAGGAATAAGGAAGGGAAGGAGCAAGAGAACAAGGACAGGAAAATGTCAAGGGTTAGCCACCTAGCTACAGAGCAAGCCTCAGAGAAAGAAGTAAAGAAATAGAAAGATAAAGGCCCAGAGGCAAAAAGTAGTTGGGAAATTTAAGAAAAGATGGCAAGAAATAAGTCACATTAAGGCTGGGCATTCATGACTAAGAATAAGCCTCCGTGTCTGATTTATTTGGGTGGGTCCCTCAAAAAGTCAAAAGAGTAAAACATCACATAAGATGAAATGACTATGATCCCTCCAAACGTTTTAGACTATCAAAAAATTGAAAAAAAATTGGGAAAACTTCCTTTTGAGTTGTTGGTCAGGTGCCAAGAGAGACTCAAAATAGTATAGGCTTTTGCCAATGTCCTTGATTGCTTTTCTAAACTCGAAGCTTATATCAGATTTCTCTAAAAAAAAAAAAAAGCCAAACAATTTGGACAGAGTATTTGAATGAACTGAACTGGAACTGATATTGAAGATTCTTCCCTGGTAGCTCCTACAGTACCAGAATGAGCCATGCAAGCAGCCAAGGTAGAAAGTAATCAATAGTTCTACCCAACTGGAACACCTATGAACAACAATGATTAGAAAGACAAGACATCTCAAGAGATGTAAGTGCCATATTTTTGAACTTAAGACTCCCTCAATAGAAAGGAATTTATGTCTGGTATTGTAAACCTATCCCAAAAACCAATAGTGAGAACCTTGACTCTAGATGAGAAACTACCTACTTTCCCGAAGAAGTATGTCTAACTAACTGCATTCTAAGTACTATCCTTAGAACCATAGATAAATATAGCTTAACTTTTCAGCACTTGGGGGCCATTACAGAGACCCACAACTACACCAAATACAGTGAAAGACTAACTATGGGTTTCACAGTCCCAACTGATATATGTACAATACAACCCCTTCACCTAAGGCTCAAAGAGTATCATAGAGGTGGGGAGGAAATTTCTAAGAGACTGAGGTCCTGGATGTTTGTTACATACTTCCCATTAATGACAGCGACACTGCACAAATGAAACCTCAAAAGCATCATTCACTAAATAAAACCTGAAAATGACAATACCAGTTGACTTACCAAAGGGTATAAGAGAAATATCACAAGACCCCAATTCTAGATGAAGAGCCACAGGCAACTAATAGTGGCTAAGAGAAAGTGATTCAGTCTTTTTCATGTACTAGTTTTCCAGTAAGTTATCTAATCACAACTAGTCATTACAAACACACGCACTCACACACATGCACACATACACACATGCACATAAATACATATGTACACACACATATATAAATAAGCAAATTCTAACTGAAATCAGCAGGTTATAGTTATAAATCTTTACCTCTCTATATTCATATATTAAAATTAATAAAGAATCCAGTGAGAAAGAGGGGGAGTTAGGAAGAAGTTGAACAGAAGAAGCAAAGATAGGAAAAGATGTAAATATAGTACTAATATATGAAATTCTCCAAAGCATAAAAATTATTCTTTTATATCATCCTTAGTATTATTACTCTGTATATCTCATGTATACTTTTTAAAAGAGGGTGACCTACCTTGATGCATCTTGTAATAAGGCTCATTTTCAAACTGCAGACCTGAGGGTGACTGATATTCTGCAGGTCTAGGAAGGCACCAGGAGATGCCAATCCCAATAGCTAGGGAAATACATGTTAACTATTAAGGTTTTCTAAGTTCTTGAAACCATCATATTGATACCTTATTTCTTTATTGATTGCATCCAATTGTTCTTGAAGCATCATAGCTAGAGTCTGAGCATCAGAATGTCCACTTGGAGAGAGAAGATCCATTGAGCTAAAAATTGTTTCTCTGTCATCATCATCAATATCGGACATTTCAGTGTCACTTTCAAATGGGTGGCTGCCTAGTACTCCAATTTGCTGAGTTCTGTTCCACTCGTGATCCCCAAGAGATTTCACCTGAATGGTAAGTGAACAAATTATATACTCATATTAAAAGAACAAATCTGAAAACTGACAACCACAGCAGCAACGTCAGAACAAGCATGTGTGCTTTCAAGATGCTCAGTCAAATGCAAACCAAGTAGTAATATTTTAATTTAATAGTTCAATAAAATATTTTCTGACATGTTATGAGATAGTGGTTATCAACTGTTCACTTAAATCAATATTCTAGATGGAGAAGAGATATGTTTCCATATGATTTATATTCAACTAGCTTTCAAGGTAGTGATTATTTTTAAGCTCTTTCATTTGCAACATTTCTCCTCCAGATTTCCAAATATAATATCAATCCTTACTTAAATTCAAGCCCTGCCACTTCTTATAGCAAGTAGTCATACTCACACGTTTCTTATGAAAAGAGGAACACATAAGTTTTAGCAGGTAGCATATTGCATAATAATTGTCCTCTCAAAATTCACTTGATAGATTTGAACAAAATATATCTTCCAATATTGAAAAACAACATATTTTCATGTCTGTTGTCATATTCACTTGTACCCTCACTAAACTTTTGATGCAAACATGGTTTATGTGTTTTAAGTTAATGTAAGTATTCTTCTGAGAGTTTTGAGTAACCAATAGATTAATTATTTTGCCAACTGTGATCTCAATAGAGTGACCCTAGAAATTTATGCTCTTAATGTAATTAACTTTACTGCTATCATCATTCAAAACGAGTTATGTGGGAGATAAATTTACATTTTGTGGCATATTAAATTAATGATTAAAGACCTGAAGTAGCATTTCTGTTACTAATTAGTTTGGTAGCAAAGACACAAATTTATTTCTCTTAAAGAAGAAAATAACTGAGAATATCTTGTCTTTATTTGTTCATTTATATTTTTCATGTTTTCCATAAATGTTACATGTGACCTGTTAATGCCATTTATCAACCAAAGGCATTAAGAGCTTGTTAATGAAAAAAAGATAACAGTATTTTGTATGCTAAGTAAACTGATTGGCCTAGTAGCTCTGGCTTCTTATTAACTCTTATAACTTATTTTAGTCCATGATTCTTGTTTAAGTTAGTCATGTGGCTTGGTACCTTTTTCGGTGAGGCAGTCACATCTTGCTAAATTGCTTCTTCTGTGGCTAAGTCATGACTGCATACTTAAACTTCCCTCTTTCCAGAATTCTCATTGCACCACCTCTACTTCCTGCCTAGTTCCACCCCATACTTACTGCCTGGCTACTGGCCAATCAGCATTTATTAAAAATACAAGTGATAGGGTACAGACCATTGTCCCACAGCACAGGACTTCACAGGTACTTTTAAAAGTCGGGATACTCTTTTAAAAGTGTGTCTTAAAAAATGTTATTTTAACAAAAGTTTTCTTTAGTTAAAATATAGAGGTCAGTACTCAAGAATCTAAGCATACCAAATGTCCATTTACTTGGCCATGTAATATAATGATTAAAATATGGTATCTCTCATTACCTACATCTATCTCCAATTTTGAAACAACTAGTGTGCTAGCTCTGTACTGTGGAACATTTAATCTTTCTTTGCCTAAATCTTAAAATTATTGTAATAAGTATTAAAATGCACACAATAATGGTAAATAAATATGTGGGAAGGCTCATGTACTTATTAAATGTTTTACACTAGTTAATTTTAAAATATGCCATTTTTCATTCTCAAAACTAACATAAATTAATGCTGGCATTTGGGACTCTCTTCAAGTAGAAACTTATCTAGAATAGTATCATGTATATGTAGCTAAAATGACGAATGCCAGCAGAAAACAATCACCTTCGGCTCATCTCTTCGCACACCCATACGGCCTCTCCTGGGTCTCCGGATTACTTTAGTGGTCCTGTAATCAGACTGGCTGTCCACAAGGGACCCAACTGAGTACCGCAACTCAGCTGAGGAGTCTAGATGCGTTCTGGAAAACAGAAAAAAATACTGAGTCTCACAAATTAAATTTGCCACTACCTGCTTCTAAATTGCCAATAGGGCAAAATGTCTCAAGCAAATGAACCTCCAGAATGAACAGTGCTCTTCTTGCTATGCTCTTGGACATGTCTGTCACATGATGAGGTAGATTTTCTTTCCTGAAGGTATGGTACATTTTCTCATATTAGACTACAGTTATAACCTTGTCATATGTGTGATCTTCAATGTTGTACTTCAATGAAACATGTTAACATTAATAGTTAAGGTCCATTGATTTAAATTCTAGATATTATGTAGAATTTTTCATTTGTCTGTATCTTAATACCTACCATTTATTGCTATACTTTTAAATGATGCATGCTGTGCTTGCTGAAAAATGTCTGAACTTATGAGTTTAGAACTTTTAAGTTTTAAAAATTATAGAGAAATTTACTAACATTTTCTATCCTGAAGTGTTTTGTTGTCCAATTTAGAGAAACAGTAAAATGCTTGCTTTAGAGTTAATAATCTAATTTTGGTAAATAGCTAGGATTTTAGCTTTGGGTAAATCATTGTTACAAGATGAAGACAAATCTTGGTAATCACACTTGATGCTGCAATTTGCTTAGAAATGAAATAGGTGGAAAATTGCAGTTGAAAAAATATCACCACACTGTTTTTCAATAAACATGATAATAAACTACACTGTAATCACAACATAGTCAGGCACATTGTCTGTATATAGATTTATAGAAAATTCAATTTGCTCCTGTAATAGTGATGCTGGTAACCAAAGCAACTCATGCTGTTCTATAAAATGAAATCACAGATCCATCATCAGTAGGTGCTTGCTCTACAACTTTGTGCTTCTACTGATTGATGATAACCCCTTCCTTAATTCACTTTGAGATTAGCGATAAACTTTTATTCTATATTGGTCAAGATTTACAAAGCTTAGATAAGTTCCAGCTGTTTGCATTAGTGGGTGACGATAACCCAACTTAAGGAAGACCTTGTTTTAGCAGATGGTTAATTAGATCAAATGAAACAAGGAATCATTTTCAAATAGATGACACTTAATATTTTTATAGCAATGAACATGGCTGAAAGTCCACTTGTCTAATACTGAATGAGTGATATATAAAAGTAAAATAATCAAGTTATACTCAGAAATAGCATAACTCTTGTATTTAATCTTTTGGACAGATATTTTATTTTATGAACAAAAACAGATTACATTTAGTCACTATTATGTACCCAGAAAGATGTGTCTCTTGACTGTGAATACTTTATTAATTCTAGTGTACCAATGAGTGAGTGAAAGGATAGAATTATAGTCCCCAAACTTCCTACATCAAAATATCCTCAATCTGGATCACCCATGACTGCTCAGGTTAATGTTTCCTTGGGCATCACAGTGGAGTGCCTAACATTACCACTTGTCATTCTAGAAAATGACATTCTTGTTTTATTTTCTCTGAATTCTATATCATTTTAAAGTTATGGAACAAAACAAAACTCATGTTATCAGCATTCAGCTTATAATACCTTGGTGTTGTGTTGAGGCCTCTATAATTTGAGATTTCCTACTTTATAGATTCATAATAACTATTTACTCCTTACCATCTTTCTCCATCCAGCTTACCTGACTGGCATTCAAGCCCTTCAATAACTTATGCTTAATTTCACTTCTGAGCCTTTGATCTTCTTGTTATTCCTTCTGAAATGGCCTTAACATGTTTATATGTCTAGCATTCTTTCAGTTTCAACTTAAATGTCTAATTGCCACATATTATTCTAGCTTATGGATTCTTTTTGGTATTTTATGGTTGTAACCATCTACAAGGTAGCATTTAACTGTTTCCTCACAACAACATCTGTTTTCACCACCACTGGAAGCCTAGTTCATCCCTGTCTGGCAAATAAAACATGGTTAAACATGTTAGGGAAAACATGTGACTCAAAACCAGTCTAGAGGTGGCACTGCACAAATTTCATGTAAAATTACTGCTGGCCTCTACATTTTTGTCAACTTTTTTTTACTTGTTCTCTCGCAAAATAAAAAGTAAGCTACATTTCCACTCTAAATTTTCAAATAGTTTTATACATATACATTGAGATTTTTAGTAAGTTTTTTGGTTTTTTTTTTGTATGTTTTGAAAATGTCTTTACAGGAGATAGTTCAGTGTATCTGTTCACTAGTGTTAAGAGTCTTGGCTGGGGTCATCCTTGCAAATTTGTGGGAGTTTTCCTTGCACCAGGTTTCTACCTCACCCCCTAATGTACCCCCATTAAGACATCTTTTCATTACTCTCCCCATCTACCCTTCTACTCCCAGCCCAATCTTTTATGTTCCTGTCCCTATCTGCCCCCCATCCTTAGTTTACTCAGGAGATCTCCTCTATTTCCCTTTCACAGGGGAACCCATATGTCTGTCTTTGTTCTTATCTACCCTTGCTGAGGCCGTGATTATCCTCTATAACTAATATCCACTTATTAGTGAGTACATACCATGTTTGTCTTTCTGGATCTGGGTTACCTCACTCAGGATAATTTTTTTTCCTAGATCCATCCACTTACCTTCAGTTTCTATATATTTGTGACAGTTGTATAGATTGGTCTACTCGTGGGATTCCTAGCAGAGGGAACAGGCCCTGTCCCTGACATTTTGGCAGGTTTTGGGTAACCCATTCCTTATACAGCATTGCCTTGCCAAGCCTTAATACTGAGGGGAAGAGCTTAGTCCTACTTCAACTTGATGTGTTATGCTTTGTTGACACCCATGGGCGGCCTGCCCTTTTCTGAACAGAAACAGGGGAGGAGTGGATTCGGGATGGAGAGTGGAGCAGAGAGAAGGTAGGGGAAAGGGAAGGGAGGAGAGGACGGAGGGGAAACTGCAGTCAGGATGTAAAATAATTAATAAATTTAATTGCCAAATGTCTTTTGTTTCTTTAAACAATGACTTGTGAGTGTCATCAATGTAACTGTATCACTAATTTTTATAAATGCTTACTTGAGATATGATTGTGCAATAAAAATCTTTTTCTCACTGGGCGGTGGTGGCACCTTTAATTCCAGTGTTCAGGGAGGCAGAGGCAGACAGATCTCCATGATTTCAAGGTCAGTTTGGCCTACAGAAATACACAGAGAAACTCTGTCTCAAAAAATAAAAAAATAAACTTTTCAAAAATATTTCATTTGCAAAGCTGATGTGATAACCTGGATATATTAACTATGCATATTTGTATAAAATATATCGTGAGAATCTGAATAGGAAAAATGATTTCCCATACTAAAGAGCAAATACATCTGTCTGAAGTCTAGGAATGTGGAGCCTCACATGTATGGTTTTATCCCTACCTCCTTCTTCACTGAGGAACTGATTTTCATGGGCCCCACAATCTTTTCTATCTATGATTACCATGGTGTCAGGCTGTTAAGAAGCCTCATTGCATTAATGGAGCTTTACATATTTCTATAACACTGTTTCTAAGACTTAATGCAAAAAGATATGGACATGGCATTTGGACATATTAGAATACCATTGATATGCTGATTAGACAATGATAACTATATGAATTCGCTCCTATGTTATATCAGATATTTCTTGTCTTTATCATCATCATCATCACCACCTTTCTCTCACTCACTTTTGTAAGAACATATCACTAGTTTACTGACCTACATTATTTTGGGGTATCTCTGTGGCCACAGAACTTTATTTCACATACTAAACTGAACTTAAAAACATAGTTTTTCTGAAAAGAGTAGAAGGATCTTTGATGAAATTTTAATATTTATTTTACTAAATGTGTATGAGTGTCTTGCCTACATGATTCTATGTGCTCCGTGTGCATGCTTGGTACCAATGGAAGTCAGAAGAGGAAGTCTGATCCCCTGGAGCTTGAGTAACAAGATAGGTTTAAGCAACCTCTTGGTTTCTAGGAACTGAATCTTCATCTCTGCAGGATCAACAAATGCTCTTAAAATGCTGAGCTATCTTTCTTACCTACCCTATGGGAACCTCTTAGTTTAGATTTTATTCGGGTCATTTAAAACTTGGGATTCTAGATAATCATTCATTTTACCAGGAGCATACTATAGGCCTTGGAGATTGCGCAGTGCCATGGACACAGTTATTGGCAAAGCAGGCATAAAGTTTTGCTCTTGTGGAGATAATATTCCAAACAAAAGCAAGTGGAGTTCTGGAAGGCAATGGATGGATGACAGAAGTTTCAAATGATATCACTCTGCTTTTTAGAAAATATATAGATGAATAAATTCTTTTTTTTTTTTTTACAGAAGCACAACCTATATTTGTGTGGGTACTTTAAATACTGAGAAAAACAACTAGGGAAACAATTATTGACATAATTGGCTTTTGAAATAAATCTAGTTGATCAATGATTATTTCGCATAGATTATAAATATAAACTGGCTTATACTCTGCCATTTCCATGCCTTGGTGCATTTTTCACTGGACTGGAATGAACAAAACAAATGCTGTTCCTGATACTTATATCTGTCTTATATATTTTCAGTCTAAGCTTATTCTGATAGTACACCCTGAGCAAATGGGAACACTCATGCCTGGAAAATTAGGCAAGAAAGACAGGCTATATGCATAACTGTTTGTTTAAATGCCATAATATTATGTTACACAAGTAGAGTTTCCCCATAATTCTAGTTAAGAATCCTTTTACAAAGACTCTTATAATACAGATGTATATGTTTTCCTTTGCTCTACAAATACAATCTCCCATAATTTATATTTAAAACTTTGCTTTTTACTTTTTAATTTATTTACTAGTTTATATTTTTCATTATATATACCAATTCAAGTTCCCACTCCCTACCCTCCTCCCATTCCCTCCACATACCCTTCCATCCCACCCCATCTAATCCTCAGAGAGGGCAAGGCACATTGCTTTGTGGAAGGTCCAAGGTCCTCCCTACCTATCTAGGCTGAGCAACGTATCCATCCAAAGAGAATAGGTTCAAATAAAAACGAAATTGCACATAAATTATTGTGAAATGTAGCTATCTATGATCATGTGTATTTATCTACTTACTAACTGATTATTCCTTGTCTTCTTTCTTTAATAATAATATGAAAGAACAGTGAACATGGCTAAACTCTACTAAATGCTTCTTTTTCATATGCAATTCCAGTTCCCATATTAATTTTCAATTGATTAAAAGAAAATGTGATACATTTACACAATGAACACTACTAAGAAGATTAAAAAACATGAAACTCCCAAGTGAAAGGATAAAACTAGAAAAAAATATCCTGAGTGAGGTAAACGAGGTCCAGAAAGTCAAATATGGTATGCACTCACTTAAATGTGGATAAAAGCGTTTAAGGCAATGATAACCATGCTACAGTCCACAGTTCCACAGAGGATAGGTATAGAGTAAGGGACTAAGGGTACAGATACATCTCCACAGGAAAGAAATACAATAGGTAGTTATGGATGGATGGGAAGGCCATCCTGGATCAAAAGAGGAGGAATAGGGAAGATGGGGGTGAGAGAGGGAATATGGTGAGAGGCAGCTATAATTAAGAGCTACTTGCCAGATAGTATGGAAATATAATACAGTAGAATCTTCATATACATATATATGGATATATACATGCATATATATCAACAGGATTGATACATACAAGAACTCAGAGAGACTAAAGTAGCATGCATAGGGCCTTCACTGGTCCTTATATATTATTGCTTCCAGTCTAGTGTTTTTATGGAAGTCTTGACTGTGTGGTAGTTCTGTTTGTCTATATATATTTCTTGTACCTTTTCTTAGGTTTCTCTCTTTTTTGCTTTGCACTATTCTGATGTGTTAAATTTAGATTTATGTTATTAAATTTTATTATATATTTTTATATCTTAGAGGTCTTTTTATTTTCTAATTAGAAAAACAAAGAGGGTGGATAGAGATAGGAGATTAGAGGAATTGGGAGGAGTAAAAAAGGGGGAAACCATAACAAAACTGGGATATTTTATGTGAGAAAAATACATTTTCAATGAAAGGAAAAATAGTTTAATGAAAACAAAAAATGTTTATATCTCCTCTTGGAATAGAGTACAATTTCTCTACATGATCTTATATTTAACTTAAGAATTCTTTATGTACTTATAGCTACATACTTTTACATAGAACACAGAAGATTTTCAGTTATATTTTGAACACATGTCTTCAAAGATGGTTTACAAATTAGAAATTATCTCTGAATTCAGAAACTAATTTTATAGATGAAACATAACAATGTCTAATGAGAAATATGAGATTCTTATGTCACCTGAAAACAAAGGAAAATGTAAGAAAGTTTATTTGATGTTGGGTAAACCACAAATAAACATTTGACTTTGTATTACCTTGATATAGTGGGTTCAATTAGAGAGCCAGTTCTCATTTTCATTTGGTCAAGTTCAGATCTTAACTTCTCAATTTCTTCTGCTAACCGTTCCTAAAAAGTCAAAAAGCAGTTACTCACATGAAGGTCACATCCAAAGTATCAGCATTCAATTGTGATAAATTATTATGTAAGTAAATAGGCATTTAAAAGGGAAAATGATTATAATTTATTAAAGTACACTGGATATAATCAGAAAATATACTTGCCAATAATATGCCATAATGAATATGCCAATTACAGAAGTCAACAAAATCACCTCTATTACCTGATATTTATTAATGCTAAATACTTGCAAATTTGTGAGATTATTGTGATCATTAATAAAATGTTACTTCAAATGCAAAAGACAAATCACATCCTGTTTCTAGTTAAATAAAACATCTGTACATACAGTGAGTGTGATGTCTACCCTTCAGGTTGTCACTTGACTACATCTGGAATTAACAAAAACCCAAGGACTGGGTTCACCTGTGAAGAAGTATTATTTGATCGCTGTTGTTCTTTAGTGAATTTATTTGAAGTGGGAAGATCTACCTTTAACCCAGATCTTTTGAGGTGGTTAGATCTATCTTTAATCTGGGACACCTCTTCTCATGGCAGCCTAATTAAAGGACATTTAAGAGGGAAGCTTGCTCTTTGCAGGCTGTCTCTCACTCTCCATGGCAAGTCTGTTCCTTCACTGGCATTAGAGCCTACTTCTTCAGGATTTTGGTGTGTACTGAAGACCAACTGAGACTTTCAGCTCTGTGGACTGAAGACCTATTAGATTCTTGAACCTTCCATTGATAGACAGACACACAATGTGGAACTAGTTGGACCATAGCCTTTAAAACCTCTCTAATAAATCCCCATTCCATATATATATATTCATTTTATCTGTTATATTCCACTAGAGAACCCTGACAAATAAAAAGAAACCTTTCATTTTTTTCATCAAGGTTGAAGGGAAACCAGTAAAGAAAGATGATATAAGGGAGCAGAATTTCATCTTAAAATGGAAGCCAAAAATTTCAACTTTTAAAATTTCTTGAGATGCGAATAAATGAATAAATGAAGTATAAATAAGATTGGAAAGACTCAGCATGAAAGAATGGCTGTCAATAACCTAACTACAGGCTTGATTTTGTTTGCCTATAATTTTTCAGACTAGTATTAAATACCTCAGTGAGTAAGTTTATGAAGACTGGAGTTGTCTCACAGCTATTAGCTAAATGCTTATGAAATTATTTCATAATGCTTTAATACTTGATTCTGCTATGTATGTTACTGAGTCCTGAGTTTCTACAGTTTCTCACTAGCCAAATCTTATATTTTATTTGATTCATATTCCTTTTTTCACCATACTATGACTGGTTTTAATAAAAATGATCCCCATAGGTTCATATATTTGAATACTTAGTTCCCAATTTGTGGAACTGTTAGGGAAGGGATAGGAGGTGTAGCTTTTTGGAAGATGTTATGTCATTGGGGATGGGCTTTGTGGTATCAAAACCCACATTATTCCATGTAGTTGTCTGTTCTTTTCTTATTTTAGGATCAGATTTAAACTCTCAGCTATTGCTCCAATGCCATGCCTGTGCTTGCTTCCATTCAGCCTTCTATGGTAGTCATAGAGTCACCCTCTGGAATTGGAAGCCCTAACAAACTCTGTCTTTTATAAGTTGACTTGGGTATGATGTCTCTTTACAGCAATAGAAAAGCAACACAATGATATTATAGCCTCTGTGACATTTCTATTGCATGTTCGGGACCTCAGATCTAATTATCTTAAATTCTTTTGACAAATTTGTAAATTTTTTTTAGTTCAATATTTTTGGCACATCTCTTATGCTAGAACATCACTTCAAAACATATGGATATTCAAATAAATAATTTGTATGAAATAATTCCTTTTTAAATTTCATTATTTTTAGAAAAATATTCATTGAGTTTTTTTCCCAACACTGAGTATAGAAGGATTGCATTTCTTTTTTCTTAATGTACATTAATAGAACAACTGATAAATAAAATGCACAGGTAAATTATATTGTTAGGAAGATAATAGAAGAATTATTAAAATATAATATATAACATGACATTTGAGTGAAGTCCTGAATAAAATAAAAGAACATTTAAAGAAAGAATATTGTAGATGAAAGTATATTTCGTGAGACAGTACATAACCCCTGGGTTGGTGGCTTAGAGACATCAAAGCACAATATAGGTAGGTTATAGATTAAGTAAAATTACCGCTGAATGAAGGGAAAAGCACTAATGCTTCTTAAAACTCTCTGGCTTATTACTATGAGAAGGAAAGGGAACAAAAATGGGAAATCTGAGCAGAGAAGCATCCCTGCACGATCACTCTGAATAAAGGATTGCATGAAATTTGGAGACAGGGAAGAAATACAACTATCTGGAGCTCTCCAAGATTATAAACAGAATCACGGGGTAGATAGGAATGTTACTGGGACAAAATGGATAGATTTTTATTATGTTTTGATGATAGAAGTAACAGAATTTACCTATTAGGTTTGAGAGAGGAAACTTATATAAGCACAAGAGTTTGTAATAGTTGCAAGTTGGCTTTTGTAACTTGACTAATGGGGGAAACGAGGCTAAATGTGATTTACTCAGAAGATTGATGGTAGTGTTGGCCAGGTTATGTGGCAGTGGAGCTTAGTACTAACAAGTAAGAAGTAGGTAAGGTAATACCCTGAAAAACTGATATTTTTGTGTGTCTAAATGATAGCATGTGTTGGCACTGAAATACAAAACTTCTTGGAAATGAACCTAGTAGGTGATCTAAATTAGCAGGGACTTAATTCAGAGTGGTGTTGAAATTTATTAGTTCAAATGAATCTGCTAGGAATTGAATAAGAAAAACTTCAGGGAGACTGTATTTTAGATTTCAAAGATAAAGTCACAAGGAAAAGAACAGAACCAGAGAAGACTTGATATGTAGGAGATATTGTTGATGGTGGGATGTGATCCTAGTTACTTGATTGTACATTTGAACAATTATACATGCACTAAGATCAGCGAGTTTGCTTAGCTGTAAAGAAAGACAGTCCCAAAATGAATTTTGTTCTCGGAATACCTTTTCTGGAGATTGACATTAGCAAGGACATAATGCATAATAGGACTTGGAATTTTGGTTGCTTGGGCAGATTGTTGCAGCTACAGGCAGGAGTGGGTGTTGGGGGAGTAGGTTTTGAGGATCTTGCCAGGAACCCACAGAACTTTAAATAACTTAACATTGCATAACAAGATCAAGTCCAAAATTCACAATCTGGTCAGAACTAGTTCACTATGCATGTGGATCTTTGAGCAAAATTCTGATGATTCATTTAGCCACCCATCCTTGGTTTCTCTGTGATGTCCATAGGGTCCAACCTTCGCCTGGACCACCCACTAAGTTTGTGTAAGAGCCTATTAAAATAGAGCCTTTTTCTGTAGACTTTGCTAATCATTTAGTAATAACTCAACACCATCCTTTAACTACCCCTGCTATAGTTCTGAATTAAACTGCATATCCAAAGAGCATAGACATTCCAACTCTGTAACTAATGACTATTACTTTCAAATTATCACAAACTATACTAATAACATCCTATGAGATTAAGTTTCCCTTTCCTGTAATGTTTAAAGTACCTTATGTATTATTGTACATATGATAAACCTTTTTTAATTAAGTTCTTCCTGCCTTCCTTTTACCTTCTTTCTATTTTTTACTCTCTCCTTTATTCTTTGTTCCCTTTCACCTTTATCTTTCACTCTTCCTTTTTGTGTGCTTCCAATACAAAACTAGAGGATGTAGATTAAGCTGACATTTTAAATGACATTTTAAGGAAACAAGACAAATGAAGTAGGATACTATGTATTCCTAGTATTAGTATCACTAATTTTAAGATTTTTACAGTCCATAATTTGTCAGCCTCTTAAGTCACATCTCTACAATATGAATGCATGGTTCCCACCAAACCTCTCTCCTATTTAAGAGTATCACACTTATGCATAGCCTTCAAACCTAACAAGTACCTATACCCAGGCTGTAGGCTTTCTGCTCACAAGGTCTGCAGCTCTGTGCCATTGCCTGATTTTTTAGTTGCATCCTGCATCCTCAAAGTTGTTTTTTATATCATCAGTGTACTGTGATTTTTACCACCTGTGCTCACTGTAGTTGCCCTTGGTTTCTGCCATTCTAAATTCCTGTTTGTAAGGTAAGCTTCTTCTACTAGATTTTCAATTACCTTAGAAGTAGGACAACACTAGAAAATATTTAGTGATACTGTTCTTCTATATAATAGATACTTACATTGTTTTGACAGATAAAATTTCTCAACTACACAAAACTTAATGAATATGTTTTTATTTTATTTATGTAAATTATTTATGTAAAAGTTGAGATAATGATTAATGGTGACTTTAAGTTAACACTAGTTGAGTTTCCAGAGTACTGGCTTTCAGTGTGTTCAATGCCAAAAATTGTTCAATTTCTACATAAGTTTTTGCTCTGCTATAAGCATACAAAGTTAAAAACATTTAGGATTATAACCAAAATTATTTTCATCACATTTACATTATGATGTATTCATCAAATTGAATAAGATAAATGGCAAAATGTTTCCAAATACCTTATCATGTAAAGATTCTTCAAGATTTTTTCTGAAGGTCTCTGATTCTTGAATCAAAACATTCTATGGAAAAGAAAAAAGAAAGAAGTAATATGCTGAAAATGTTTAAATTTATATATGAATACTGGAGCACTCCAGAACCTCTTATGATTCCTCCCTCAGTAAATCTATTTCCTGGTTCCTATGGAAACTTAGTTTCACTGAAATCTTTAAAAGTGACACTCAACATTTTGCAAAATAAATTATTTATATGAGAAATACTAATTTGCTTCACTTGGGAAGATAAACAGCCTAAATCTTACCCTCTGAGCTACAACTCCAATTCTTCTCAGACTATGTTTTTCATGACAAATAATTAAGCTATCCTTCAAATGGTAAGTGGTGAGTACCAGGCCACCTATTAGCAATATGCTCTGACTTCTTAATGTATGAATAAATCAAAATTTGCTAACATTTTGTTAAAAAATGATCCCTATTTTTTCCTGATTATATGTCAGTGTAAAAGGCTTGAAGAAGATAGTGACTGAAATTCTATTGAGATTCTTGACATAATTTGTTTCTTCTTTAGGCTTTTGTGATTACTCTCTGGTTTAGGTCTGGGTTTGGCCACCAGCTGTACATTTGGTTGTTGTGATATTTTCCAGTTATCCATGTGACAGGCATGATTGTGCATCAAGTTTCAGGCTGAACATAAAAGCAGGTTTCTTGAAACAATGTAGTTGGGATTAGGGGTTCTTAAATGCTCCTCGGCCAACAGCAGTAATCCTTTTACTGACATACCCTCTCATACATTGACTTTCAGTCCTGGTAGTTAGCAGATTAAACACTCAACAGCTTCAAGCAGACCCACACTTAGTTTTTGTCTTTGTCTTCCTAGTATGCTTTTACAAATAGTGAAAAGACAAATGAAACATTTGTTATCACAAATCACAGCATATTTTAATATATTTGGTTCTAACAAACATACTAATATGTAATATTTATCATGTGTCATATAGTTATTTATTCAAGACATGATGTTATAATATTTTATTCAAATTCTTGGCTAAGTTCCTAAAACTATATTGACTCGTTTTATGCTAAGGAAAGTCAGTTGAATGCCTGACACAAACCGTGATTACAGCAGGACAGAAAAACATCACAACATAGACAGTAGGGCTAAGCATGCATGTGCTTCTCGCCCTGTCTGTAACTGTACCTTCTCTTCCAAAGCAGCCATTCTTTCCTTCAAGTGCAGCTGCAGACGCTCATTGGACTCTGTCAGAAGCCTGTCCACGGTATCAGATAATCTTTTATTATGTTCCTCATTCATTTTCTCTCTTTGCCTAGCCTTATATTTAAGAAAAAGAGCAAAATATGTATTCGGCACGAAAAAGAAAACACTCACTGCTGTTCAAGGTTAATTTTATAGCTTTGTTGGTTTTGAACTGAATATAATTCTAAGCATGGTTTTGATTAAATTTGAAGAAACTATTCTTTTTCAAATGCTCAGAACATAACTTTATAATGTTTTATTGATTTTTATTGAGCTCTACATTTTTCTCTGGTCCCCTCCCTTCCACTCCCCTCCCCTTCAACCTTCTCCCAAGGTCCCCATGCTCCCAATTTACTCAGGAGATCTTGTCTTTTTCTATTTCCCACGAAGATTAGATCTATGTATGGCTCTCTTAGGATCCTCATTGTTGTCTAGGTTCTCTGGGATTGTGATTTGTGGCTTTGCTTTATGTTTAAAAACCTCTTATGAGTGAGTACATGTAATAATTGTCTTTCTGTGTCTGGGTTACATCACTTAAAGTAATGTTTTCTAGCTCCATGATTTTTGAACATGGATTCTAATTAAGAATATTTTCCTCCAGTGTGCAGTCTGTGGATTCAAAATCTAAGGATAGAGGGAAAAGCTTCATACATACTCTTTGAAGTTCCTGATTCTTCTCTTCCAGTTGACCCTCCAGGTGTCTCATACGTTCTTCAATATTTCCATGCCTTTCTTCAGCCTGTTAAGAAATACAGAGAGTGGACCTGGAATGTAAGATGAGTTCATTCCTCCCGTCTAAATAAACTGAAATAAAATGTAAAGCAAGCTACTACCAACTGCAAACATAGTTTCCAAAAATAAACGTTCTTTAAACAGGCAGCTGAACAGCATTGCTTGAAATGTGTCAGCTACAAAGGCCTGTTACATTCAAGCATCAGCAAAACACTGAAGTTATTATGAGCAATGAAAACAGCCAAATGTAACATGCAGACGGTGCATGGTTTGAACACAAACCTGCCATTGTCCAATCTTAAGCTCCTGAAGCACTGAACTGCACAGATGGTCGATTATCAATAAATAAAAGTAAAGTAATTTTTATAAATGAAAAGAAAAAAAACTTAGATGGATTCTATTTAGCGATAGAAAGTAAAGTCCAGTAGGACTACCTTCCTACGTATGGAGATCATTTCTTGGAGTTTAGCTTCCATAACATATTGATAATCATCGGATGAGGTAGAGGAGGTTGGGTCAGACTAACAGGTCAAGGAAAAGGAGAGGGACAAAATTGAAAAAATCAGAACTAAAGACACTGACACCAAACAGAATATAGTACAGAATGCTTAAAATAAAAGTGACAGCAAATTCAATACTTTAATAGACAAAATTTCATGTGGAAGGAACTAGTCTGATATCAAGTGACGATAATGTAGTGGATGGTTACACATGGAAGACAATGATATGCTCAAATAAAAAGCTGTGGAACTGAGGTATGGAGGGTTAGTGACAGCTGGCAATGAGTGACTTTTACAAGGTGAGTTAAAGCAACTCTGGAAATGACATGTAATAACTGGAATTATGAGAAACCAAACACTAGAACATCTCTGATAGATGCTTAAACGTCTTTATCTTTTGGTTTTTCTCATTACTAGAAAAAAATATGATGTGAGCCTTGCATCTCAAGGAGAATTCTTTTGGCTATGACTCGGGGTGTCATATTTGGACATGCTATAAGGCCACATATGTAGAAATCAGAAGTAAGATTAAGGCCCAGGATATGTTATTATGAGTAAACTCAAACAGGGTTGAGTTTTCTCAGCCATGGTGAGTGGTCCATGAAAAAATGACTCCGGGACACAATATACGTAGTGTCTAGGACACAATGACCTTATCCACCAGTGTAATTTAAATATTTAAATGAAAATGATTAAAATTTCTCAACTCATAAGGTCATAATAATGTTATAAGGTCCAAATCCTTTGTGAATGTTCAAAAATGGTATGAAGGACCACATCAAAAGAGTATCTGTATTAATTTGTTACTAAGGAAAAGGAATAGTATCATAGAGTGAATGGAAGCACAGAGCCTCCGTGAGGTAGTGATTGCCTAGTGCTGAGGCTAGTTATATATCTTGCTGTTAGGACACTGTGGGTGTAGAGTGTTAATACATGGGACATTGCTGATTGCTGAATTGTATTAGTATGTTATGCACAAAGTACTTATAACATTACATCAACATTTTAATCATTATTGCAAGTTAAATAATTACAACACCAAAACAATCTTATATCAGTAACATAATTTTAACTCTAGAACATATCTTTTGACATATTGTTAGCTCATTTGGAAATAGTGAACCTTATTTTAAACTAATATAGGACTTTATGCAAACATATCATGCAGTAACTTAAAAGGAATAGTAACCAGTTAATATGCAGTTATGATATATTACACAATAAATTCTAACTTACTTTAAGGAGTAACATTTAACATTTGTGTAAATTATAGCTCATCATTTAGATAGCCTAGTATTTCCAATCTCATGAATTTATTTTATAAACATAGATTATCACAATTTCCTCCCCAGTGTCTTACACAGGTTTCTAAATAGAAGCAGCTATAAAAGCTACCATAATCCTCAAACACAAGCAAACAAGTTTTTATTATTTAAATTTTAATTAATAGTTTTTAAATTTAATTATTTTATGTTTATATGTGTGCTTCTGTTTGTGAGTTAGTGTATGTGACCACAGTGCCTTGGGAGACAGGAAGAGAGTGGCAAATCAACAGAAATGGAAGTACAGGTGACAGCGAGAGCTACCCAGCATGGTAGCTCTCCATAAGCAATCTCTCCACTCCTCTATTTTCATACCATTTAAAACTTGC
Source organism: Ondatra zibethicus (assembly GCA_004026605.1). NCBI lineage: Eukaryota > Metazoa > Chordata > Mammalia > Rodentia > Cricetidae > Ondatra > Ondatra zibethicus. Next base: position 42,586 of record PVIU01015518.1, read on the forward strand.
AAGTCCTATTAAGGAAAGAAATACAGGAAAGAGGTTGCTGAAATTATGTTTCTTAAATTTGAAAATGAACCTTTGTATTAAATAGTAATTTAAGTCATTAAATAAGTGACTGATTAAAAAGAGTGATATGGATATTTGAACTTCTAGAAGTCTCTCTTTAGTATAATTTTTATGTCTTCAAACCTTATCATGTTTCTTCCTTCACTGAATAAAATGAAAGAACTTTGAGAAAATTCACTTCAGATACAAAACACAAGTATTGTCATTTCTAAATTATGTTATTACGGATACTTTTATTAGTACTAAGACTAATGAAATACCTCATAAAATTCCAGATGAGTTATATCCTACTGGAGGAAATATGGATTTTAATTAAAGAAATATATATATATATATATATATAAAATCATAACATTGGGAGTATAGAATGGACATTGACTGTTAATTATATATAACCATCACATTTAGTTTTTATTTATGGGCATTAACTGAGAATTCTTTCTAGAAGTTTTACATGAGCATTATCTACTTTGCATATTTCTCTAACGAGATGATTAAAAAAACAGTCAGAATAAATTCAGCTATCATCTCTAAGCAATACAGGGAGCAGATTTTGGCCAAGAATACCAAAATTCATTGCCTTTAGACTTGGGGATAGCACAGATGTAGCAGCTGACACAATTCCAGTGCTGCATAGGATCAGTCTGCTTTTATTTGTCCTTGAAGAGTTGATTTTGGTTTTATTCTTTAATATGATATAGGGAAATTTCAAATGAGTTAAGGTTTTAGACAAATAATGAAAGAAATCATTGTGATAAGAATATGAATATAAAATCTGAATGATGAAAAAAAGGCTGTACAAGAAAATCTTGAAAAGAAAGTTATGGTAGACATTGATAAAAATAAAACACATATTTTTATGTGTATATATGCATATGTCAAATTGAATACTCAATTATTTTGTAAAATATCATTTAAAAACACAAGAGAAAAAATCTGAGACATAAACCAAGCTGACTGTTTGTATATAGAAAAGAAGAAAATTTCACTGATAATCATAAATAATCATATACTGACAGCAAATTTAAATTGAATAAAATAAAACAAATTAATTATATCATCTCTGAGGGTTTCGAGTAAATCCATGGATGAGTGCAAGATGGTTGATGTGATATTGCCCAGAGGAGCTGAGTTATACTCAGGTTATAGACATGGTATACACTAAAGATAACAAAATAAAACTGTGTCGGTAATATAAAAACTGTCATATACACCTGAAATACGCTCCCATTCTAGAAGCTGATAAGAGTTAATGAATAAATTATGCACTTTTAGAAGAATTTTGAAGAAAATTAAAGTTTTCTGAAATATTGAATAATCAGAGTTTGGATAAAGACGAAGATTATCCATCATGGTAATGTGTATCCTGGACCACTTAGAGAACTGCTCAGGTTATATAAATGTTCGGAATATGTGTGTGCCTTTCAACTGACATAAAATTAAAACATGACCTAGTGACAAAACCAGGACTTTTCGGGTGAAATGGATATGATTTCTATTGGTCCTTAAGAATTAAAATGTTTCTATTAGGATGGTTTTATGATATACAATACAGAACACTTTTAGATGTAGAATACATACTATGCAAAATGGTACAACACATTATACCCAATCTCATTTTTTCAGAAGAGAACACAATTATAAAAGTAGTTTCATATAACTTAATGACTTTCATCTGTAACTTTTAGACTTCCTTCAGTGTTCGCCGTATTACAATATAATCTTATTCAAAAGTTATTATATTTTATTGTTCCAATGCAAATCACACATACAAAGCTGGTTTGTAGTATTTGATTGTAGTACTTAATAAACATATTTTTACAATTTAAATAACATAGTTATTATATGCAGAAACTACCATAGAAAATTTATTATAGCAATGATATGAAATTTTGCTTTTCTTGTTAAAGTTTAAATAGAGAAGGAAGTTGCCACACTCATGTAACGATCATCTAATTCGCTGTAAGAAAGAGAAATGCCACAAGGAAACAAAATGATAATGAACAAAGAAAAGAGCTGACTACTGTAAGGTTCACATAGCCTGAAATGACTGACTCCACTTTGAGAGACGGCCATTTTTGCAAACACAGCAAGGCTGACCGCGTGTGTTTGCTGCAGTACCTTTGTTAGGGCTGCAATTCTCTGGGCCAGTTCAGCCTCCACTTCCGGCAGTGTTTCGGCCTTTCTCATAGTCTGCTGTAACTTTTGCTCAGCCAGTTCTAAACGTTCTTGTAATTGCCTGTTCTTTTCTTCCATCTGAAATAGGGATAAGGAGGGCACTGTTTAAACAGTCAAGAGTGAGGTTACCTAGAATGAGTCATATGAACTTTGTACTTTGACAATTTTTCTATATTGAAAATAAGCTATTACCATACTTAACTATGCTAGGTGGAGACTGTTGTCATGATTTCATAATTTATTTGTCAATTTTAATTACTGAAATTCAATACAATAGAATAGTAACTATTTTACCGTTGGCAGCAAACAGAAAAGAAATTTCTAATGAGAATGAACTTGAAAAAATGGAATATAGCTCAGTATTAATACTCCAGAATACCATGAGAATAGAAAACCTATTTAAAACCATAGTTTTAGACTGGTGTAAGCTAAGGAGTATAGTACACAGGATTCCACACTCTAGAGATTGGACAAAAAACTTTTCTGTATTGGACAGATAGTATTTTAGGATTGTGTATCATATAATCTCTGGTTCAGTTCCTCTAGTATGCTGATGTAACATGAGAACAACCACAAACAACGTTTAAATTATTAGGTGCATATATTCCATTAAAACTTTATTTTCAGAAGCAGGGAGAAAGCCATGGTTGTCTTAGAGACTGATGCTCTTTCTTTTGCTGTAGGGTTGGGTAGACCTTCCAGCACTGACATTTATGATGTGTGTGTCCTTGATACATAGTCCTGTCTTTGATCCTCAGTATGCAGTAGAATAATTACAGCTAATCAGTAGGTGGAGGCTAGAATTAATGAAGTAATTGCAAACAAACTACTTAGCTTCTACTTCACATCTAGATCCAAAGTCAGTATTTGCTGCATTATTGTTTTCATATGAGTGATTTCTAATTTTGTTTAAAATAAGCTATAAAATAAAAATTGCTTCATTAATACTATTCTAAGTTTTAAAACATAATTGCTCATCTGCTAAAAAGAATCCTATTTTATTCTATGCTTTTTGAAAATGATGGGAACACACACATAGAACAAAGCAAAATCAAAACAGCAATACTGTACCTGCCGCAAGATGGCTTCCTTGTTTGCCAATTCATTTTCTAGTTTATCATTCATGTCATGAATGGAGGTAGATTCTCTCTGAGCACTGAGGTAACGTTTCTCCAAGGTTGTGATTCTTTCTTCCATATCTTCCTTCTGAGCCATTGCCTGTAAATAACACTGTAAAAGTCATGGGCAAGTCTTTGATTTCATTCCCCTCAGAGCAAAACACAAAAGAAACTGTAATACAGAGTCTCAGACAGATGTAGTTTCCTTATTTAAATAAAATGATAAGATATTAGAAATAAAAGACCCCCTGTGTCTCTGAGTCTCTTTATAAAGTTTTTGCTTTTTTTTTTATAATAAATTCAGGAAGGGCTTCCAAATGTCCAAGAGTAGAAAAAATGTATTTTCAAGCTTCGTGCTATAGAATTAAATGGCAGGTAAATTTGCTCATTATAAGGTAGAAACAAGTACAACTATGAGTAGAGCTGAAAGCCAGGAGGTTGTTACATTGCTGACCATAGGTTGAAAGCTATCTTCAAATAAGGCATAGATACCACCAGAGAGCTGTATTTGCGCTGCTTTCATTGGTGAATAAAGAAAACTGCCTTGGCCTTTTGATAGGGCAGAAATCAGGTAGGCAGAGCAGACAGAACGGAATGCTGGGAAGAAAGGCAGTGTGGCAGACACCATGGTTCCCCTGCCTGAGAATGACGCTGGTTAGGAATCTTTCCCGGTAAGCCACGACCTCGTGGTGCTACACAGATTATTAAAAATGGTTGAATCAAGATGTGAGAGTTAGCCAAGAAGAGGCTAGATATAATGGGCTAGGCAGTAATTTAATTAATACAACTTCCATGTCATTATTTCAGGTATAAGCTAGCTGGGCACCGGGAGCTGGGCAGTGGGATGCGGCCCACTTGTCCTCATACTACACTGGAGAGATGGTTTAGTGGCTAAGAACATTTGCTGTTTTTGCGGAGGACCAGGTTTGGTTCCCAGTACCCATGTGGCAGTCATGTGCCTTCTGTAACTCCAGTTCAGTATAATCTAACACACTGTTCAGGCCACACGTCATGCACAGACAAAGTATGCAGATATACATGCAGGTAAATCACTATCACACACACACATATAAAATATAAATAATACATATTTACAAAAACCTACCCAGTGCCTCTAAAGTCACAGTTATTAGAAGAGCATCTACAGCCAATTATTTACTCACCTAACATAACTCTAAATAATATATAAACATTTGTACATAGAAGCACATGTAACTGTAGTCTTCACCCCTAATCAAGGAAACATCTCCTTACAACAGGCACAGACTACTACAGAAAACCTCAACTGAGCAATATGCAGAGTTGTGAAACCCAGTCCCAATAGAAATATCTACAGAATGATCCTGCATCTACGGCTCAGGGAACAATGCAAGAGAAGGGGCAGAAAGACTGCAATAACCAGAGCATCACGGAGTTCGCTTCTGAGATTTTGTTTCCTAGGAAGCCAGAAGCTGCAAGTGTAAACTCTCATAAACATGACTGCCCAGATGTGAGCTAAAGAAAGATGATGCCAGTGGACATGCCAAAGTCAATGGAGAAAAGCTCACGAGGGCTTCACCTTACAGAAAGAATTGTAGGTAGCTAAGACTATCTAGAAGTAGGAGAGACGGCCTTTCCCAGGGAAAAGAACATCAGGTTTTTTCCTGAATCAAATGATCAACTCTGAAAATAATCATACAAGCAACATTATATAAACAGAGGAGGATATATTTAGGAATACATATATATGTATATTATTTGTATATGTAATAGATAATAGATGTGTGTCTATTATATACATATATAGGCTATAATAAATAAAAAGATGTCAGAAAGTTTTTAAAAAGTGGTCCTAACTTCCTAACTCATCTTCTCCCACTTTCTGCTCTTCACCTGCACCTTGGGGGCTCAATCCATTGCTCTGATGTGAATGTGGGTCTCTGTCTCTATCTCCATCCATCGGATGAAATTTCTCCCACCTCTATCCCCGCCCCTGGCTTCCAACTTTTGCTTGATGATCCTGTTTGCTTCCAACTTCCAGGAGGT
>PVIU01015519.1:0-47971 GCA_004026605.1 Ondatra zibethicus
GCATCTCTTTATAATCTCTTTAGCTTGTTGCCATGTAATAGAAAACTCTTTCTTTAAACCTTTGCTATTGACGTAATTTTTAATGAAATTCTAAGGCCTGCAACACGCTTCCAAACAATAATCAATCAATTTCTGCATCACCTTGTGCTAGAGGACCAGGCAGACCCATATGGGATTGAATGTGTGTTATGTATATAGGACAAAGCCTATTCCTGATTATGTCTTCACCTGGATAAATAATGAAGCCAATTCTGTATCATCTGGTATAAATTCAGCATTTTCAATATGCAAGATAACTCTTTCTGCATATTGTGAGTCAGTAACTATATTAAGAGATTCTTTAAAATCCCTTAGCACCATTAGAATAGCATATAATTCTGCCTTTTGAACAGAATTATAAGGACTTTGTTCCACCTTACTTAATTCTTCTGATTTGTAACCTGCCTTCCCTGATTTATTTGCATCAGTATAAAATGTATGGGCTCCAGTTATTGGAGCATCATGTACAATTCAGGGAAGAATCCAAGAAGTTCTCTTTATAAGGTTTAGTCTACCACTTTTGGAATAGTTGCTATTAATTTCTCCCCCCAAAAATTAGCACAAGCTCTTTGCCATGGTTCATTGTCTTCCCATAACTTTTTAATTTCATCAGTAGTGAAAGGCTCTATAATTTCTGCTGGGTCTATACCTGCTAATTGATGAAGTCTCAATTTTCATTTTATAATTAATTCAGAGACTTTTTCCACATAAGTTTTTAATTTTTTACTTGGTTTATGTGGGAAAAATATCCATTCTAAAATAATATCATCCCTTTGCATTAAAATTACTGTAGGAGAAATTCTAGAAGACAATATGACTAGACTACAACTAAGATTTGGATTCACCCTATCCACATGTGACTCCTGTAATTTTTCCTCAACAATCATCAATTTCTTTTCTGCTTCAGCTGTTAATTCTCTGGGACTATTCAAATCTTTATCACCATGTATGGTTTTGGTTAAATGAATTATTAGATTAGGTGTTATCCCAACAGCAAGTCATAGACTGGAAATGTTTCCTAACAATGTTTGAATGTCATTAAGAGTCTGTAACCAGTCTCTCCAAATTTGTGCCTTTGTGTCCTAATTTTCTGTAAACCTATTTTATAACCTAGGTAATTTACATAATCTCCTCTTGTATTTTGTCAGGAGCATTTTGCAATCCCCATTTTGGCAAAACTTTCTTTACTTCTTCAAATATTCTTTCTAAAGTATCCATGTTTGAATCAGATAGACTAGCTGGTGACCTTTGTTCATAACACCTTATTATATCATTCCCAGAATTATGATTTCCTGGGACTGCAGGAATGTTAATCTGGGTATTCCATTGCTGTAGCACATCACTGCTCCATAAATTTATTGCAATATCAGCTACACATGGCCTCAGCTTCCCTCTTTGACCTTCTGGCCCAATACAGGCAACCCATCTCGTGCTTTGCTTAACTTGAGAAGTAGTTCCAATTCCTAGTAATTGAACATCTGCCTCTTGAAGAGGCCAATTTGGATGCCAAGATTCTGGAGTGATGAGACTCACATCCACTCCTGTGTCTATCAAGCCAACAATCACAATTTCATTTTTATGCACTCTTAGCTTTGGTCTCTAATCATTTTTAGAAGTTTGCCAGAATATACGTTTCTTATTTCCTATTTGAATTTTTTGACTTATCTTACATGTTTATGCCATCATTTAGAACAGTATGGTCTTTTACAGATGGCTCTGGATTTTTTAATTTTCCTGGTGTGACATGGGCTCCACAGTTACTGGGACCGACTGGGCCACTTTTGGCTTGGGCCTCAAGGAGTTTTCTGATGATATCGGGTTGCCTTGTCTGTCTGTTGTTGACCTGCATTTCATTGGTCCAATGTCGGCCTTTACTACACCTTCTACATATACCTGAAGGCCAAGGTCTCCTATTTTTGCCATTTTCAGAGGAGATATGATTCCTAGAAATTCCTTGTATATAAACCCTTCTCAGATGTCCTATTCTACCACAATTAAAACATTTGGCAGTTTGATGTCTCCTCATTACTTTGGAAATTGCTTCTCCTACTCAAGACTCAGCATTTATAGTCAAATGTCTCAACATTCATTGTAGGTAGAATCCATTCCTCCATAGGTGTCGATGTAACCTTTAAAGGCATAATTATCTTTTTGCATTCTAAGTTTGCATTTTCAAAAGCTAGATTCAAAAATTACACATCTAACATCTGGGTCTGTTATTCCTATTTGTACAGCCTTACTTAATCTTTGTAAAAAGTCAGTAAAGGGTTCTCTCTGTCCCTGTCTAACCCTGTGATTCCAAGGTTTGAATCTCCTTTAAAGATAACATCTCCTTGGACTTTAATTGAATATCATGTAAATTGTCATCTTGGAGATACATTTTTTCTGTTAATTTATCATAACTTATTGACAACTTTTGATTGTCAAATTCAACAGTTTATTCTTTCAGATAACTTTCTAGTACCCTTAGATATGGACTCAGTTCTGTCTGTCATAGTATTAACTTGTTCAGATAACCTCTGATATTCAATGATATTAATCCTGTCAACTAGCTGTTCAGTATTAGTTTGCAAAGATTGTATTGTTCCTAAAAGTGCCATATTCTTCCTTAATGATAGAATATGGAGAAGAAAATTAAAACCTAGTAACCAATAAATTGAGGTATCCCCATAGAAATATAAGCCTTGCACAATACCATCCATAGTATTAGCAAAAAAAGGTACTAAAGATCTCATTGGTAATAAAATCTGATCCGGCACACAGCAATCTTTATTGTCCAGCAGATGGTGTGATTGCAGAGTCACGACTGGAAACAATATAACCAGTGACAGGGATCTGTCCTGGGCTGCTTTAGTTTCTGCCTTGGTACTGGTTAAATACTGGACATACATGTTGCTTGTCAAATTAAAAGCAAATAAATCAATTCTATACACAGAGCAAGAAACCCAGAATCCAGGGGTAGGAAACAGAAACCTGGGAGCTGCACAAACCACCATGCAGCAAGGAATTGCCTCAGGGGAAGCAGTGGTCATGCTTATGTGCATCTGGGACATTTCCAAGTTGCCACATGCCGCAAACTCTGTTGTGACAGGGATTCTACAAAAACTGCTTAGGCAAAAGCAAGTCTGTCTGGGCTGTGGAAGGACCAAGCCGTCCACCCAGTTGGCGCGGCCTTTAAAACCATGTGGGCACCAAGTGTGGAATGAACCAGGTGATGAATAGATGGCTGAAAGAAATCCCACACTAGCTCAGAAATGATAAATAGTTATTTATTTATGGGTACACTCACAATTCAGAATCCTCTGCTTGACCGGTTAAATCCCACAATCCAAATGAGCAGCCGGCGGAAAGGAGGAAGGAAAAAAGGGACGGATGCAGGTTCTGTGTCTGTGTATATAGTATAAGAGGCCACGCCCCAGTAGGCAGGTAACCACAAGCTGCAGGTCTTCCTACAGCACTACTTCTATTCCATTCTATTTGCTAATTTTCCATAAAGTTATGTTTGACTTACTTAGGAAAATCTGGTATACTCATTTCAATCTCCCCTAAAGGACTTACTTGTCATGAGAGTGTTTCTAAGACCTATTTCCGAGAATTCTGCTGGGTATCCCCAGAAGTTTCCATAAAGAAGCTCTTGGGGAAAAGGTGTAGCATTTGTTTCATTTATTTGATTTTCTCATTCTAGATTCTCTGATGTATACAACACCTTGAGTTCCCATATTTTCATGATTTCCATGTTGGCTCTCTCTGATATTTACTGAATGTTTCTAAGTGAAGGCCTTCAGCATTCAATACACTGAAACATTTCTTTCCTGAGAATTGTTTCTGAAGGCATAAACTTCTGGGATAGACATTTTCATGGGTATTGTATGCATAGGGCTTCTCTGCTGAGTGAGTTCTCAGGTGTAGTACACAAGTCAGGGTCCTCACCAGTGTGTGCTCTTCTGTCTATAGAGAGGTCACCCTTGCTTCTGAAAGCCAGTGCACACTCACTGCATCCCTAAAGCTCTTCACTGAGTAGTAGATTTACAGGTGTACAGTTGACTATTTCCCACTAAAGTCTACTCACACTTTCTGTACTTAATTTATATTTAAATAAACAAAAGGATATGCAATAGTAATGAGTATACCAGATTTTCCTAAGTATGCAAATACACTGATATATGAAAAACAGCTTTCAATAGTAATATTGGCAAATTAATACACAATTTAACTGTACTCTAATACTTTTCTGTCTATGGAAACTGGTCAGCCTGATAGCCATGTGTCTTTCTTACTCATAAAAGAGAGGAAACTTATCCATAAGCCTGGGCTATCTGCACTTATTTCTATTTAGCCATGTGTCTCCCTTCATTACATTATATCCATTCTCAAAACAGAAGATCTCATAACTATGAAGATTTTGATCTTATCTTATTTTCAATTTTAATGATTGTTTGTGTCTAGTTTTAAGTTCAAAAATTAAAGATCTAGGATGAATGTTATACTTGTTTGACATGTAAAAATTGAGCTGATTTTCAGCAAAATTATATTTGTAGAAATTATATTAAAGTTATGTGTTACTTTAGCATGATTTTATGTACATATAGAGATTTAGATGTTCCTATACATATATGTGCCATTATTAAATTTTGTCTGGACAAAATAGATTGTGAGGTTAGAATACAGCTTTCCAGTAACAATAATCACATATAAATTCTTCAAGATTCTCTCCTACAATCAGTCGCTTCCAGCTCTCAGCACTGAGGGCTTTTTAGAAGTGCCATCAAGCTCTATACAGAACATCTAATAATCAAAGTAATGGTGCAATTTTGCTATCAAAGCAATAGAAGCAAAATAGACACACAAGAGCAGATTTCTCCAGGTCTGCTTCAGTTCAGAACAGACAGATAAAAGATGAATTCCCTGATAGTCAAGGCTAATACTTTTATCCAAACAGCCATTAAAATTATGTAATTTTATAACCTTTCTTTGTTTTTAAAATAGTTGTGTACATTAGCATATGAGCTCACCATGCTGTCTTCATATGCCTAAGCCATTGTATTTTGTTCTCATCCATACCCAAATCTACTGCCCTTACTCACAGTTTGCTATGATATTTGTAGAACTAGGTATTGTTCAAGTGTAGTTTAATGTTAAAGAGAGTCTGATATCTGGGACTGGCATATAAAAGACTGAATGCTATTTTGTGTATTCTGTTTCCCAGCGGAGAAACAGCAGTTTACTTCTAAGTCATGGGGTGTAAAAGATACAGCCATGTATAGTTCACTCACTTATTCCTACACTTTATATGAACCACTGTAAGCATGATGAAACATACTTGAATCTCTTTTTTACTTTAAAATGCATTTATTTAACAAAATGAACTGATTTGATTTTCCCTTACAAAATTCATCCTGTCCATGTGGAAATTAATAGTTTTTACTCATTTATGTACAGGAAAAATATATACAGGTTTAATAGAAAATAACCAAAACACTCCCTGTCTCTCTGTCTCCTCTGTGTGTGTCTCTCTCTCATATCTCTCACATACCCTCTTACAGATACTACATAGTATAAGAGTTGGTTAGTTTAGGATGCTTAGATTACAATTTTACAGGTGCCAGTTTAGGTAACTTCAACATGTTTATAAATCAATTCTGGGCTTTTTTTCCCAAGTATTATTTTAAATGGAATCAAACTCAAACTGTAAACTAACACTAAATATCCCATACTGCTTTGTGCTTTACCAAGACTGATTAGATCTTATCAGGAACATTATCCAAAATCAATCCTGGTGAGGTAGGATCCATCCAGACAATCTACCATGGAAAAATAAAACTGAAGTGCTACCAGGATATATAATATACAAGTCTAGAACCAGGCTTCAGTTCCAATACTCTGTGCTTATTTGAACAGCCACTACAGCTACTTTAAAGTCTAATTTGTAATCTGTAAAACAGAAGATCACAAGATTAACCTCAGAGGGTAATTAGTGTCATTCACTCAGGAAAGAGTGTAAATTTTGTTTGTACACATCAAGTATTTTGTGAGAGTGAAGGGTACTCAGATGATTGATTTTAGAACAAAATATAGATCTTTTCCCAATATCATTAATGTTGCCCTAGCCAAGCAATTTAAATTCTTGAACTCTAATGCAAGAATAAAATTAATAATTATTAAACTATATGCTTGAAAGTTCATTACACAAAGATGGCTGATATTCCTGATTGCCACCCTCATTTCTGCTCATGTAAGCCTTTGCATGCTCATTGCAGAATGACTGATGTGCCTTAACATAATCACATCTAATGTTGGTGCTTCTCATTCATTTGTTGTCTCAACATTCACATAATTAAGAGCTACTCTACATTTAAATAAATTTAATTTTAATAAAATATTCCAATGACTCCTAGTTTGTTAATTATCTGTAATTCAAGACAATAAAGTTGATGGGACATTTTACATTTCTTAATTGTGTAAGAAAAAGCGTACTTGTTAGCTACTGCTGAACAATTGAAGATGGGGTATTTAAAGAGCTGAAGTTGAACCAAATAAGCATAAAGCATAGAAGATTAAATGTAAAAGAATAAAGATGTCTATAAAAACATTTTCACAGGTTAGTTTATATGGGTTTTCCTACTGTGTTAACCCAAGTTCACACGGTAATTTTGGGTACTATTCAAAATATGACCATGAATTTATTTGTTATTATGCATTTTATATCCTTTAGAGGCATGGAATTAAAAAAAAATGGGTAAATCTTGTGGATGTCATCCACTAATGGATGGAGTCATATAGATTCCACTCAGATAATTGGCTAAGCCCTAAACAATAAGTGCATGAAACAAGATGTTAATGAGCTCATGTTGTCGGAAAGAACACAAAGAAGGTAAGAAACTTTGTATCATGGTGATTACCAGGTGCTCATTAGACAATAGTAGAGTGTGAGTCTCATACATTTGAAAAAATTAATAAAAGTCTCCGGGTCTCCATTTAAATCAAATGAATTGCAATTTATCAGTAAGACTCCATCTAAAGGCTAAGAAGTTTATTATGTTTCTCAATAAGACAAACAAAATACATACAAAATTCCCACAAGCAATTTAGATTAAGAATGCCTAAGAATAATTTTATAAAAGAGCAAGTAAACTGCCCATAGTTTAGGTATATGCTTTCACAAAACATCAAATCCTCCAGAAGGTAGCCAGACAGGTATTATATCCTTGGCACCAGTTGTTGATACAAAACCCAACTGTAGTGGCATTTCAATTGTATTTTAATAAATGAAGGCTGCCTGGGGATCTGAGAGTAAAACAGTCCAACTGGTCAGCCTTACAGACCAGGTTACGGTAACACACACCTTTAATCCCAAAAGCCACACTAGTTGCCATAAAAATCAGGTGGCACATGCATTTAATCCCAGCCATAGAGAGGATTATAAAACTGGAAGAAATAGTTCTCAACACACAATCTCTTTCTGGGATTCCTGGAGGCAGGATCGCCATTTTCGGGCTGAGGTTGAGGTAAGAACCAGTTGTTTGGCTTTTCAGATCTTCAAAGGAGCAAAGTAATTTTAATTTGCATTTCCAGGAAATCGTTAAATTGATGAAGATGCTGAGCATATTTAAATGCTTCTCAGTTCTTTGTATTTAATATTTTGAAAATTGCCTGTTTAGATCCAAACCACAATTTTATACTTGGTTGTTTGTTTTCTTGATGCTTAGTTTTTCAGTTATTTGTATATTTTAGATGTAATCCTATGCCAGATGTCTATAAAAACTATCAGGAAATAACCATTGTGGAATTGGTAGAATTCAGAGTTTCACTTGCATCAGAAGCAGGGACATGTTCTTCACTGCCCAGTAGCTCTTAAGGTTCTCCAGGAAATTCAGAAGACTAATCACTAGACTTAGTGCCACACATCTGTAATTTCTATACTTTGGAAGCTAAGGGAAGATAGACAAGTTTGAGGTCAGCCTTGGCTACATAATGAAATGCTGTCCTCAAATAAATAGAAAACAATGTAAAGACAGTTCTAAGTAACATACTAATAAATAATGTTTTTATAAAAGCAGAGCCAAATTATTTACTGTGAACAGACATAATCTATTTCTAGATGTTCTTTCTTAAAAGAACTAATGTTAAATATGTCTTTTTGACTTAAAACAAGGAGAAAAATGTAGACTAAAGGTCTGTAGTTGAGGTCTAAACCAGACAGTGTTGTTAAACAGAAAATGCCTTGCCTTATATAATGTGTGCCCACTATATGCTATTAGTTACATGGTGCTAATGGACTCCCGTGAGAAGATGAGCAATTGGAATGTGTTCCAAATGATCTGTAAAGGTGAGCCAAATCCTGAAGAAGTAGAAACTTGAAGCATAAAATTTTAACAAGAAAATAACTAGAGTGCTCTAATAGGCTGGTATTAACTTCACAGATTTTGTTGAGACTACAAATGTCAGCTGCACATCACATTCTCAACTTGGAGCCTTATAAATTGTTAAGTGGGCATTGGATGGAAAGATTTTCAGATAGTCTTTTTAAATGTTGGGCAATTTTAATCACTAATATACTGTGTTATTGGTATAGTTGGCATGAAGTTACTTTTTTAAGAGTGTTTATGAAGATCTGAAAGTTTAGAGTAAATTAATGTGGTTAGTATTTATATTATTCATATATCTGGAAGGTAAATCAATGTCTAGCTGTATACTGTGCTCGGAAACACAATTGTTTATACTTGATTCCACTTTAAACAGTTTTTTACCTTTCATTCCCATCTGATTTGATTCCAGGACAGCTTTATGGTTCAGACATAAGGTATTCAGATGAAAAAAATCCCTGGATCAATAGGACATTTCTGTTTATGAAGATGAAAATAAGGTATTACTTAATGTAACAAAGATCCCCTACACCCCTATTAATTTCTTCAACATCAAATTGTACATATGAAGAGATAAATAGTTATGGATAATTTAGATAGTTTATTACACCATTAAGGGTTCATTATAAAAATTTGTTTTTAAAAGTTAGAATACTCAGGTGATGTTGGCACATGCCATTAATCCCAGCACTTGGGAGGCACAGGGCAGAGGCAGATGGATCTCCGTGGCCAGCCTGGTTTACAGAGTGAGTTCCAGTACAGTCAAGGCTACACTGAGAAACCCTGTCTCAAAAAGAAAAAAAGAAACCACTTATTAAAAGTTAGAATACTCAAGTTGGGTTACATGCACCCCTAATACTAGCACTTGGGAGGCCAAGGCAGGACAATCACAAGTTCTAAGCTAACCTGGACCAAATGGTGAGCTGTTTTCTTAAAGCAGCGGTAACAAATGTGGGAATCAATACAAATCCTGTTTTGTCGACATCATCTTTGTCAAGATTTCACATATGGGTTCATCTAACCTTTCTGTACACTGATAATACATCTATAATTTTAAATACTTGGAAATATTTTAATACTGGATTTTCTCAACCCCATGCTTATATTTTACAAGTGATATTTCAATGGGTTGTAATTAGACTTTCATGTGATGAATAACTGAACAGTTTCTGGTGAACTATAAGCACTGAGTAAGAATTGGTTAATAGCATTTCATCAATTCCTAAAGGTCATAAAATAAAATAATCTATTTATAAAACAAATCATGTTATTTACAAATTTCAGTCCTGTGTTATATCTGATGAGTTTACTAAGCACCATCTGAGGAAAGACTAAGAATTTAACTTAGGAAGAAAGGGCCTGGCAGGGCAATGCAATCAGGAGAAGTAATTTACTCAGCCATCATTAGACAATTTTCTTGCTTGTGTTGTCTGAGGGTACCATAAATTAAATCCATAAATTCCTGCTGGGAGTTTGCTGTGCTTAGAAATTTTTATAGTTTATGAAAAGACATTAACTATGCTGCTTCCTCTGAGTTTCCATTGGGAAGTTGACTTGTCAACTTACTTTTAACTCCCTGGCAGTATTGTCGCAGCAATCTGAAATCAGTAATATATTTTAAAAGAAAAACAAACAGATTTAACCTCCTCAGAGCCTTATTTCTTCCACTTTCTTGAAGTGGTTGAGAGAAAATGATTATTTGTCCTAGTATTAATGAACACTATTCAAAATAACCACCACACAGCTGGCAGCATAATTCTTAGCTTGAGTTCTTGCCTAGTGTAGACAGGTCCCAAGGTTTTATCTTCCAAACTACAGTCAACAAAAAATAAAAGTCACATCTGACATGAATGGTAGCAAACTCAGGCAGCAAGAAAGCTCTTGTAGATGGTAGGTTTTTTTTTTATAGCTTTGTAGGTAACATTCATTCATTCCCTAAATGCTATTTTAAATTTTTTTCTTTTTTACAAAACAGTGATAATAGTACCATTGTTTCTTATCGCAGATGCTTATATGATGAGTCCATCATCCATTAATAATTTGGCATTGATTGAAGTTCTATTGTGGATCAGGAATATGGGTGCTGTGAAGGCAACTATATTCAATGACTCTCCATATCACCGGTTTAGTATCAAATAAGAAATATAGATAAATGAACAAGTAATAAATATACTAGGAGGAAAGTGGGTATTTATGGGAATAGCTATGGCCATAACATAATATGTAACAAGGAAGAGCTTCCTAGAAGAAAAGGTTAATTAAGTTGAAGCCAGATGATTGAGTAGGAATTAGTCAAGTTACAGAAAAGTAGAATTGCTTCAGGTCAAGGAATAAAAACCGAGACAAGAAATGGAATGAAACTGAAAGCATTTCTGATGTCTGCAACCAAATATTCTAGCAAGTCACTTGTGCAAAGAAAGATGTGTCACACAGATTCAGGCAACAAGGACCCACGTAAAATCCAGAAATGGTCTTGAAACTTATCTTCTTGTTAATTTTATAATCACAGGCAGATTTTAAGTCATAATATCCTGTAATCAGTACCTACTGGCTCATCTTCAGTTCTTCGGGGTCAGAAATGTTCCAATTTTTGTCTCTATCTGGAAAACAATACCCTTTTCAGGGTTGTAGCCTTTACTCCAACAGGTACCCCATCCTAAGTTACCAAACATCTTTATATCATAAGGACTACATTCTCTTATCTAACTATCTTACTTAATTATATGTGTGTGAGTGTGTTTGTGTGCATGTTTGTGTGTGTGTGTTTGTGTGTGTGTGTGTGTGTGTGTGTGTGAGAGAGAGAGAGAGAGAGACCATGAGTGAAGGTCAGAAAATGATGTTGACCTTGGATTGGCCTGGTGTCAATTGTAAGAACTGGGGAGTGGTGCTCACATCTTTAATCCCAGCACTCGGGAGGCAGAGGCAGGCAAATCTCTGTGAGTTAGAGGCCAGCCTGCGTTTCAGGACAGTCAGATCTGTTACACAGAGAAATCCTGTCTCTAAACCACCCCCTTTCTCCCCAAAAAAGAATTATAAGCCACTTAACTTGGATGTTAGAAACTGATTTGCGTAATCTGCAAGAATCGTACCCACATTTAACTGCTGAGTCATTTGTCCAGCCATTAATACTCAGATATTTGTTCATATAAATCCTAGTTTGTGAGCTATATTGTTGACTTTTCTTTTTAAAGAACAATTCTGTAAAAATAATTTTGGTAAATTCTCTTAGAAAATTTGTCATTTCTCCCACACTTTCAAATGGTAGCTTTAGGGAATACGGAATTCAAAAGTTGACCTTTTTTTCTACCAAAAGCTTGAATATTTTCCTCAGTTTTCTTCTTTCTTATTTGATTTCAGAAAATCAACACAGTGTAATTTTTATTTTCTTCTCTCATTTTTTTCTCTTTTCATTTGATTTTTCATGTTTGAACACCTATTTGTGCTGTTTTTAAATCCCACATTAGGATTCTCTAAATTTACTGGATTCTTGGTTCAGTGTCTGTCCTGAAGTGTGAGAAATTCTGTTGTTTTGATTCAAATGTTTCTTCTGTTCCTTTTATCTTTGATCTTCTTAATCACACTGTGCTTTTAAAAACTTATTTCTTCTTCTCTCATTCAATATGTCTAGATCACTGTTTCCCCTCTCTCCACACTTCCCAGCATCCCCACCTACTTCTCCTCTCTTTCAGATGCATTATTCCTTCCTTTCCCTTCAGAAAAAAAAAGCTGACTTTCCAAGGATATCAACCCAAAATGGCATAACAAGTTACAAAAGTCTAGGTATAAACCCTCATATCAAGGCTGGAAGAGAAAACGCAGTAGGAGGAAAATCAAGGAGGGAGTCCAGCCTGGGCTCCCAGGGGCCTTTAGTTAGACTACTCATTGCTTGGCCAATCACACAAGTTCTGTGCCATCTTTAACCTCAGCACATCTTGCAAGCAGGGCAAATTTTAGATCAAAAGTTTTGTGGCTGGGTTGGAGACCCAGTTCCGTCACTGGAAGCCGTCTGTGACAGCAGAAGTTTATTTGGATATGCTGATCTTTTTACTTTAATCCTACATTTTCTTTGTTTGCATTTTAACGTTAGCAGTTTCAGTGACATATCCTCAGCAACATTAATTATTTGTTATCTAGAACCAGAATATTGGTAAGAATGTGTGAGGCAGTCCTCAATTTTTTTTGTTGATGTATAAATTTTCTTTAGGATTCATTCTTATATATCCATCTCTCGTCTCACATTGGTCATGTGTCCTTGCATGCTATCTAGGTTGTTGATCAAGGTTTAGTCTATAGCTTCAGTAACTACTTACTTCCTTTCCTGCTAAAAACAAATCAGTGTTAAGTCTTACTTTTGGTCTCGTTTTGTTCCTTCAGACTGAGCTTTTCCTTGCCTAGTGCTCTACTGTATGATTTTCATATTGGATATATTCTGCTATTATAATACTAGAAGATGCTAATGTGGTTTGAGCTGTTGGGAAGGGAGGCATTATTATTGTACAAGACACCTACATTTTCAGGGTGTTGGAAACTGTCAGGCTCAGAAGAATCTCATGGCTTCCTTATTTCTCCATTTATGTGAAACTAGGTCAGCACTCTTGCCCTTCTCCCAGATCAGATGAGGCGTCATAAAATAAATTCTAATGGTGGCAAAGCTTGGAAAGAGGAAAACGGTGTTCTTGGAATTTACTACCTTTCTTTGCGTCTGAAACACAGGGGAGTTTTCACGAGGGATTCTCATGAGATCATGGTAGAAACCCTTGAGATAAGAATACTGAAAGAGTAGGGAACGCTTACAATGCAGGCATCAAGAGTGTTAGCCTTGAAGCTAGCTCACAGTCAAACAACATTTTCCTAATTAGCACATAAGCATCTGGACCAGTCACAAACTCTAGCATCTTCTCCTTCTTGATGGCTGTTCTTCTTCTTGTTTACTCTCTCTCCAGCTTCAGGGGTAGGGCTTGTCTGGTGACTTCAGTTCTCCAAAGAGTTCAAGAAGAATTACCCGTTTTCAATTTCATGAACATTTTTAAAAATGTGGACTTGCTCTTTTTTGATTGCCAAATTCTATCAACATCAGAATCTGTTTTTAATCAAGAAAGACCAACTGTCCTGAAGTGGCTATGTATAGATTATACTCACCCCTGGTTTAGAAAGTCTTTCATCTCAAGCTAATTTGTATTAGGAAGGTCTTCTAAGGAAATAAGACCCAGGACTGGAGAGATGGCTCAGTGGTTAAGAGCACTGATTGCTCTTCCAGAGGACCCGGGTTCAATTCCCAGCACCTACATGGCAGCTCACAACTGTCTGAAGATCCAGTTGCAGGGGATCTGACACCTTCACACCAATGCACATAAAATAAAATTAAATAAACCATAAAAATATTTAAAAAATATTTAAAAAAAGAAATAAGACCCAAATATAGAAGTATTTATATGCAAATTACATATGGGTGCATAATAAAAATATTAATTTGAATTCTGGAGACTTAGACAATCCAGTAGCTGATCCCAAGTACCTGAACACTCAGAATAAAAGGGAACTAAGGATGCATCCCTAGTTCAAGGACAAAACTAGAAAACTCACTCATGGAACTTTGTGCTGAAATCTGAAGAAGGCCAAGTTTGATGTCCATAGGATGTAGCGTCAACAATGGATATACTTGCTCAAGAGAGTCAAGACCCTGGTGTAGATCCCACACATGTCATGGACTCTTTCATTTTTCTTCTCTAACCCACATTCAGGGCAGATTTTCCTCTTTAAGTTACTACCTCACTAACTTATGTCTTTGAAAATACATCCAGAAGTGTATTTCACTTCTGTCTTAGAGAACCCAACCAAGTTGACAAACAAGATAAGCCATTTCATTACCCAATATCACTTCATGATTAATTCATTTTGGATACAGAACCTAGGAAGGCAGAGAATGCAGAAGAATGTATACTAAATAAATTTCCCAAGCACATTTTAAATAATTGACTGCATAAAGTGGACAACTAGCATGTATTTAATCAGAACTCATTATTTAATTCTCTTGTCATGTCTGAATTATCAGTATTTCATTCAATTAATGACAGCTAAATATGTTTTAGAGATCAACAGGCACATATGGTAAGATTTGTACTCTGCTGAGAAATGCTTAAAATGTCCTCTGCTTTCAGAGAATAGTGGAATTTTTTGTGGAGAAGGTAGAAAAATAATGTGTGCATGACCAAGTTATTAAAAGTTATTCAAGCCCTTATTTATTATGACAGTGGTGTATAGCTAATTCATTTAACATATATTCATATGTATATATATATATATGCCTACATGTGCATTTTTATTGCAAAACAATAGCCAGATACACATATAAAAATTGGAATTCCATTAAAATTCTGCTAATTCTATTAAAATATTGTTCCCCAAGGTGTCTAGATAGCTAAAATATGAATACAAGTATGAATTCCTTAAAGTTCATGTCTGTTCCATAATCTTGGTGTAAAACAGAATGTTTCAGTATTTTAAACTTATATATTTATCTGGAGCACTTCTTAGCTAAAGATTTTCAAATGCTTCTGTATCCTTACATTGAATATACATATAGTGGAAGAAGAGAAATGATGTTCATAGTTGAATAACTTATTTTGTAAATTCTTCCACCATAACTTTCTGAATTCTTATATATTAATTTTAATATCATCAGCTTTGATGATAAGAACTTTTGTCTCAATTTTAAAAATGTAAGATGATGATTGGTTTGAAAAGGCTGGTGTTAGAGGTATCCCTTAAACAGTGTTTTTTCAGGTAGTTGACCAGCAGTTCTCAATCTGTGGGTTCTTTCACATGGGTCGCATATCAGAAATGCTGCATATCATCAGATATTCACATTGTGATTCATAACAATAGCAAAATTAACAGTAATGATGTAGAAATGAAAATAATTTCATGTTCGGGTGTCACCACAACACAAGGAACTGTATTAAAGTATCATAGCATTAGAAAGGTTGACAAACACTGTAGCAGGCAATCAATAGATGCCATATACAATAAAAAGCTGCGTGTTTTTTTTGTAGAAATTTTCCGACGAGGTGAAATAAAATATCTCTGCAATTAACAGAGCCCAGTAAAAACTCAGTATTTCTAGATCATCACGCTTGAAATAGACATATTTTCGATTTTCGTGAAGACAGTATACTTAATGTCTAAAAGTAGGCACTATAAAGCTATATTACCCTAGTTTTGAATCCTAATACTGCCTGTATTTTCCCCTCACTGTGATCAATTAACCTCTGAAAATCTTTATTTATCATTCATTGGCTAGAGATTATAAATTAAATTAATACTGAACTAGAGCTGCCTGCGTGCTCTAGATTCTTCCACAGAGAGCTAGAACCTAGCTTAGAATCCAAACAGAGATGCTCTCAGGCTCTTCTGGTTCTAAATACTGACAGAACTCTGATTATGTTTGGTTCAAATACATTAGGCATTGAATGCAGTTTTAATTTTAATAAAGTAACACTAATATATTGTTCTTTTTAAGTATGATTTTAATGTACTTAATTAAAAATTTAATTTTTAAGTATGATTGAAATGTACTTAAGGTATTATTCATATATTTAAATTTAATTAAAAGTTGTTACTAACGTTGACATCTTTGATCCATTCACACATGAGTTTTGTGCATGATGATAGATATGGATCTATTTTCATTCTTCTACGTGTTGAAATCCAGTTATGTCAGCACCGTTTGTTGAATATGCTTTCTTAAAAAAAAAAAACAAAAACAAAAAACAAAAAAAAACAACTACACTGAACCTCATAGAAGAGAAAGTGGAAAGTACACTTGAGTGCATTGGCACATGAGACCTCTTCCTAAATATAACTCCAGAAGCACAGACACTGAAAGCAACTATTAATAAATGGGACCTTCTGAAACTAAGAACCTTCTGTAAAGCAAATGACATGGTCAACAAGACAAAGCAGCAACCTACAGAATGGGAAAAGATCTTCACCAACCCCACAGTGAACAGGGGGCTGATCTCCAAAATATACAAAGAACTCAAGAAACTGGTTGTCAAAAGAAAAATAATCAAATTAAAAAAAAGGGGGGGGTACAGACCTAAACAGAGAACTCTCAACAGAGGAATCTAAAATAATTGGAAAACACTTAATAAAATGCTCAACATCCTTAGCCACCAGAGAAATGCAAATTAAAACAACTCTGAGATTCTGTCTTATGCCCGTAAGAATTGCCCAGATCAAAAACGCTGATGACAACTTATGCTGGAAAGGATGTGGAGTAAAGGGAACACTCCTGCCTGCATTGCTGGTGGGAGTGCAAACTGGTACAGCTGCTTTGAAAATCAGTATGGCAATTTCTCAGAAAATTAGGAAGCAACCGACCTTAAGACCCAGCAATACTACTTTTTGGAAATATACCCAAAGGATACCAAAAGGACAAGTGTTCTATTGTGTTCATAACAGCATTATTTGTAATAGCCAGAACCTGGAAATAACCTAAATGCCCCTTTACCAAAGAAAGGATAAAGAAGATGTGGCACATTTACACAATAGAGTACTTCACAGCAGAACAAAATAATGACACCTTAAAATTTTCAGGCAAATGGATGGATCCTAGAAAACACCATATTGATTGAGGTAACCCAGACTCAGAAAGACAAATATAATATGTACTCACTCATAAGTGACTTTTAGACATAGAGCAAAGAAAAACCAGCCTACAATTTACAACCCCAGGAACCTAGACAACAAAGAGAATCCTAGAGAGACATACATGGATCTAATCTACATGGGAAGTAGAAAAAGACAATATCTCCTGAATAAATTGGGAGCATGGGGATCATGGGAGAGTGTAGAAGGGCAGGTATAGGAAAGGATAGAAGCAGAGAAAAGTATATAGCTCAATAAAAACATTGTTGCTAATAACATAAATATAGTGTTTGTCAATTATATTCTTTAATTTTCTATGTCAGTATATGGACATACAATTGTGAATATATTACATATACATAGACACATGCACACACACACACATATATGTACATTTCACTTCCCTTTTCTTTATTTGATAGCTATTGAATGTTTGACTCTTAAATATGTTATATATTTGCCAAGAGTTGTTTTACAACATGTCTTTTTAATTTCAATGAAAAAATAACAGAATATACCAAAAAAGAGAATGTAAGACATACTCTTTGACATACAATGTTCTATTTGACATTTAGCTGTCAAGAATTCTACATTACCTGTATTTAAGATGTAGCTACAAAGTTGCTTTTTATGATGTTTTTAAATAAATGAGATTGTTTTGATATTATACATACAATATGTAAAATTAATCAGCAATGCAATAGTTTTAAAATAGAAGAACATGCAGTTAATGTCTTAGGCTTTCTATTGCTGTAATAAGACAGAAGGACTAAAAGCAAGTTGGAGCCAATAGGGTTTACTTAACTTTCAACTGTCCATTCCTACACTATTTCCATGGAAATTCGTGGCATAAATGCAAACCAGAAACCCAGAGGCAAGAAATAATGCAGAAGCTATTGACAAATGTGGCTTATTAATTCATTCCCCATAGCTTGCTCATCCTGCTTTCTTACCTGCCAAGGCTTGGAACCACCCACATTGAGTTGGATCCATCTGTATCAGTCAGGAAGAAAGTGTTCTACAGACTTCCCTAAATGTCAGTCTTATGGAAGGAATTTCCTAATGGAATGTCCTTCTTTTTCGATGACCCTAGCTTGTGTGAATTTGACATAAAGCTATCAACACATTTGACCCCTTGTCAGCTTTACACATAAGCATCACTATTAAGCCATAAACTTTCCTTTCTGATGTTCAAGATTTCATACTAATAACACTATCACAATATAAATCATTCTAACATTTAAGCATTCCAGCCTGTAAAAATTCACTTGTAAATTTCAGTCCCTTTAAATGATCAGAAATCTTCTTTAAAAGTTTAAATTCTCTCTACTACTTTGTATCATCTTTGAGTATCTTTGACACTCGAAAATTTCATCATTGTGGGCTTAGGAAAAAACAAAACAACAAAACGCAACAAACACACAAGCTAAAGACTTTCTTACTCCAAAAGGGAACAATCAGGTTATAGTCAAGTTAGAGAATATCTAAATATCTAAAAAAAGACCATTTTACCAAAATTACTCATTAATCCAGTTGTTGACTAATATTGTAAAGTCCAGTGTCACATGTCTCAGCCTCGTGAACTTCTGGGTGCGGAAAATCTATAGACAACACCACCTCTCCTACTCTGCCATCCACAGCGCAAGCAGCTCATTTAAATCTCACTCCACAGCTACTGCTGACTATGGTTATCACCTGATGGTACTGACATCTCCATTGAAACTGGGCTGCACCTTAACCTGTAGCCTTTCCTAGGCTCTCTTCAGGGTCTCTGTCACAAGGCACCAAGTTTCAGTTTCTCTCCACATTGGAGCTCGTGTTGTCACAGAGGCTGTATCACTTACTAGTGGCCTCGCGTGGCCTCTCCCAGTTCCAAGGCTCAGCTGCTATTCTCTAAGACCCTTTCATGCCACCCTTACCAGCACCACCTTGAAACTCTTACACATTACAAAGTTTAGCATGAGATTTAGATTTTTCTGCCCTTGAACCACAGCTCGCTCATGTGCCGACCCTAAGGAAATACTCCCAGAAAGTTTCATCTCAGTAATGCTGGTCTCATCTTAATCACCAACAATTTCCATGTTCCAGATAACTAGCTTCAATTTTCCCAATAAAGTAAAGGTTTAATTTCAGTGCTGCTAGTTAATAACAGCTGTTTTTCAGACCCAGTTAATCAACACCACATATTCTTAATACAAAATATTACCCATGGTCACAAAAGAGTCATTAATTGTCTCTGGAACTTAAAAGAACAAGGCTTCCTCCATCTTCTGCATTGCTGTCAGCATTATTATTCCCTAAGATACCATAGTTTATATGCCATGACAATCCTCTCCAAAATAGAAGGTCGCTGCTATCACAACACAGTATTCCATGCATCTGGTACCAGTTTCTGTCTTAGAGTTTCTATTTCTGTGATAAAACAGCATAGGAAAAAGCAACTTGCAAAATAATGGTTTATTTTAGCTCAAAACTCTCAGTTCACACTCTATAACTGAGGAAATTCATGGCAGGAACTCAAGGCATGAATGAACCTGGAGGCAGGAACTGCAGCAAGAGCTGTGAAGGAAATGCTACTTACTGGCTTGTTCCGCAGGGCTTGCTCTCCCTGTTTTCCTATATCATCCTGCTCAGCAAAGACACCATCCACAGTGATTTTGTCTTCCCACAGTAATCATTAATCTAGAAAATGTCCTAAAGACTTCCAGTCTTATGGAGGTACTTCATCAGTTAAAGTTCCCTCTTCTCAACAGACTCTAGCTTGTGTCAAGGTGACATAAAATCAAGCAACACAGTTAAAAGCTGAAATATTTATTTCCTTAATTATGCTCAGTAATATCTCACAGTAAAGACATTTAAAATTTTTTAGTATGAACTATAAAATTAAAACTTTAGAAAAAATTGTGAAAATATACAAATTACTAAAAATCCTGACTCATTTATTTAGTTTATATTTAAAGGTTATTTTTTCATTTCCTGATATGATTTTGACAAATTATAATTTTACTAACTCATTGCTAATTAAAATAAAATTTTGAAAATAAATTTCATATACAAATTATAATTTTACTAACTCATTGCTAATTAAAATAAAATTTTGAAAATAAATTTCATATTTGTTATTGATCTTTGCCTCAAAATCTACTTTATACAAAAATTTTATGGTAAAAACTGAGGAGGTACATTTTGAATTATTTTGCATGCAACCCAAGTAGTTCAATTATTCTTCAGTCTCAACTGGAAAACAATTTTAGTTTAAAATTATGTATAACTTTTATTTTTAGTATAATCAATAAATATATCATTCCATAATTTTGAAGTTACAGGTTATATTTTAATTTATTTAATTGAATTGTATCTTGTGTTCATTTTAACTTATTCTTTTACCTGTAATTAGATAAGAACTGTACTTTAAAATTCATTGTTACCTCACACCATATGGTATAATTTTTTAGTCTGATTTTTAATATTAGTTTTGGAAAATAAACTTTATTATAAGAGGG
Organism: Ondatra zibethicus; assembly: GCA_004026605.1. Classification (NCBI taxonomy): domain Eukaryota; kingdom Metazoa; phylum Chordata; class Mammalia; order Rodentia; family Cricetidae; genus Ondatra; species Ondatra zibethicus. Next base: position 20,555 of record PVIU01015519.1, read on the forward strand.
ATTATTTCTAAGCTTCGAAGGTAGATTGTTTTTAATTAAATTATCATATTTCTTGCTGGCTATATTTGTACTTGACTAAATTAAGTTAAAAGAGGGATGTGATCAAATTTTTTCACGTACTGCTGAAGGACAGAATGAAAATGAAAACAGAGGGAAACATGGCATCCCAAGAAACTAAATATATCATTTAGAACTGAGAAACAATCCCATAACAGTTTGGAATTATTATTAAAAGGGTTATTTATTTGAGGGGAAAAAACTTACAGAACACTCTTCTAGACAACAGCCCTATACACTATCAGGAAAGGAGTCTAGTTGCCGAACTGGAGTCTGAAGCAAGAGAGCAAGAGGAGGGCTGCTGCTGCTTTTTAAAGAGAAAGATACCATGCCCCAGTGGGCTGGTATCTCAAAGGCTATTAGCTGAAGGAGCGGGAGGAGCTCCCACAGCACCTCCCCCCTTTTTTTTAAGTAAGAGAGTTCTAAACCTACTACAAAATTATATACAATAAGAACAAATATCCTATTCTAACTAGCTTGAGTCTTGTATAATAAATAACTTGGCCAAGTCATTTATCCAGTCTTCAACCCCATTGAAGATCCAAGAAGGGAAATACTGTTACCTGAGATATTAGGAAGTGCAATCAAACAACTTCGAAAACATGCCGCAAATCACAGAGACAACTGACTACTTGGGCAATCACCCAAAGTCACGTTTGCAACATTGAAGCAACCAACTTTGGCTAAGGCCTAGAATAATCAACAGATTATTTTTAAAGGCAAGAAATTTTTCAAAACTTTCTTACCCTATCTTGGCAAGATTTGACAGTTCTGCTTATCCATTTCCGGATACTATGTATCTTGTCAGTAGTTGAGGTATGAGCAGTTCCTTGCCCAGAGGCTGGTTTTGCCAAGAAGAAGAAAAGCTCCAAGTGGAGTGTCTTTGATGCTCAACAATCTCTCGGGAATAGATTGGTGTTGCCAAGAATGATTGTGTCTCGCTACCACAGAACTGTAAATTAGATTAAATGCCATTTTCTAAAGCTCTTTGAAGAGGTTGAAGATTATCTATTTATACAGAACATAATCTCTATGTATCTAAAATCTCGATTAGTCTAACTATAAATATGACAAACATAGATGACTATTAATCTACAATTCTTAATATCTATCTAACTTAAAGACTAAGACAATAAACAACTGTGCAATAAATGAGGACAATGCCCTCCCAATGTAAACAATGTACAAGTATACACTGCAATATGGTAAATATATATATCAATACATAAAAATGTTTTAAACAGAGGTAGAAGCATGCATGCATATGATATTCAATATAATTTAACTTTGTATCCAATGCAATTTTCTATAAACAATTACTCACAAATCTATTATCCCATCATCCATTTTCCCCCCCTTTTTTTTTCAAAAAGATCCCTGAGCTTATAAAATTCCTCCCCCAACCCTCAACTGTATACCACTATAATCAACCCCTAAATGATGTCCCTAAGTCTGAGGACAAACTATGCTGGGAGAGGGGGTGTCATCCTCTAGAATTACTTCCAGCTGTTATGGGGGAACGTTCTTTCTAGGGGATCCTGTGAAAGTAAAATGATGGTTAAATTTCAAGATCAATGTCTGGTAAAATTGCAAATAGTCTCTGAGTATTTTGTAGAGGTCTGGCCAGAATATTGTAAAAGATGTGCACCATTTCAGCTAGCCAAGTTGGAACCGTCTTATGCAGCTGATACTGAAACAGGTCTTGTAGTAGTGCTATCAGTATCATGACGTCATATCAACCAGGTGGAGTTGTTATGGGGCTCCATCTTCTTCCTGGAAACTTCAAATGTCACTGCAGGAAAAACTCATTGTTCATTGTGGAAAACGTAAACAGTATTTATATAGACATATACAGTCATATATATTCAATGAAAGGCATGATAAAGACAAAAATGGATATGAAAAAAAAGCAAAGATGTTTTCTAAATTCATTTTTCTTTCTGTCCCATATCATGGCTCTTGACATGAGACAGAAACTCCAGAAACTCTGGGTTTTTCTCTTAACAACAGGTTTGGAATTAGAGAGGGACTGAGCCAGAATCCAAATCCAAAACCAGCTCTATAAATTTAAACGTATAAACGTATATCTTTGAGTTTATACTTACAGCACCTATTTGGTTTTCTTGATGATCCCTATTGGGTAGTTATTTTTCCATCTGTCGGTATTCAAACATCCAGGGTCCCTTGAATTTTTCAAAGATGAGTGTTTTCCTGCAGGGATAAGAACAGAACCCTGACCCCATCCTATATGTTTTTATTACCATTTGTATGATTATCATCATTGTGTATAAGCTGTCATTTCTCCTTTCCAAGAGGTTTCTCCTCTTCAAACAGAACCTTTATTAATTTTGATGGTATCCACAATTTTTCTTCTCCTGTGGAAACAAGAGTAAATGCCTTCCCCAATGTAGCACATCTCCTGGCTTCCATTGTGAGGTCAGCACATCCTTGAAATAAAACCGCTTGATTTAGTTCAGCAGATTTTTCCATTATCCAATGTCTTTCTGTTGCTGTTAGCCCTTTCTCATTGGTATTAAGAAAATTCAAGGTTAATAAGGCATTATGTAATCTATTTCTGGGAGCATTTTCCACCCCTTTCTGTTTATTTAACATATCCTTTATAGTTCGATTTGATCTCTTTATAACTGCTTGACCTGTAGGATTGTGAGGTATACCTGTAACATGCTTAATATTATAATAAGCAAAAACCATTTCATTTTCCTAGAGACATAAGCTGGACTGTTATCTGTCTTTATTTGTGCAGGTATAACCATGATGGCCATAACTTCTAATAAATGTATGATTACTGAATAAGCTTTTTCTGAGCTTAGAGCAGTTGCCCATTGAAAGCCTGAATATGTGTCAATGGTGTGATGTATATATTTTAATTTTCCAAATTCTGCATAGTGGAACACATCCATCTGCCAGATTTCATTCCTTTGTGTCCCCTTCAGGTTGGTCCCTGCAGGTATCAGTGTTTGGTTATATAAAGAGCAAGTAGGACATCTTTTTATAATCTCCTTAGCTTGTTGCCATGTAATGGAAAACTCTTTCTTTAAACTTTTGCTATTGACATGACGTTTTTTATTAAATTCTGAGGCCTGTAACGTGCATCCAATCAATAATTGATCAATTTCTGCATTCCTTTGTGCTAGAGGACCTGCAGACCCATATGGGATTGGATGTGTGTTATGTACATAGGACAAAGCCTATTCCTGATTATGTTTTGTACCTGGATAAACAATGAAGCCAATTCTGTATCATCTGGTATAAATTCAGCAGTTTCAATATTCAAGATAACTCTTTCTGCATATTGTGAATCAGTAACTGTATTAAGGGGCTCTTTAAAATCCGTTAGCACTATAAGAATGACATATAATTCTGCCTTCTGGACAGAAGTATAAGGAGTTCCACCTTACTCAATTCTTCTGATTTGAACCATCCTTCCCTGATTTACTAGCATCAGTATAAAATGTACAGGCTCTAGTTATTGGAACATCACATACAATTCGAGGAAGAATCTAAGAAGTTCTCTTTATAAGGTTAAGTCTACCACTTTTGGGATAGTTGCTATTAATTTCTCCCAGAAAATTAGCACAAGCCCTTTGCCATGGTTCATTGTTTTCCCATAACCTTTTAATTTCATCAGTAGTAAAAGGCTCTATAATTTCTGCTGGGTCTATACCTGCTGGTTGAGGAAGTCTCAGTTTACTTTTTTAAATTATTTCAGAGACCTTTTCTACATAAGTTTTAAATTTTTTACTTGGTTTATGTGATAAAAAGATCTATTCTCAAATAATATCTTCCCTCTGCATTAAAATACCTGTAGGAGAAATTCTGGAAGGCAATATGACTAGAATACAACTAAGATTTGGATTCACCCTATCCACATGTGCCTCCTATAATTTTTCCTCAGCCATTGCCAGTTCCTTCTCTGCTTCAGCTGTTAATTCTCTGGGATTATTCTTTATCACCATCTAAGGTTTTGTTTAAATGAATTATTAGATCAGGTCTTATCCCAACAGCTGGTAGTAGACTGGAAATGTCTCCTAACAATCTTTGAAAGTCATTAAGAGTTCGTTACTGGTCTCTCCTAATTTGTGCCTTTTGTGACCTAATTTTCTTTAAACCTATTGTGTAACCTAGGTCATTAACAGAATCTCCTCTTTGAATCTTTTCAGGAGCAATTTTAGTCCCCATTTAGGCAAAACTATCTTTACTTCCTTAAACATTCTTTCTAAAGTATCTATGTTTGAATCAGATAGCAAAGTGTCATCCATGTAATGATAAATTATAGACTTGGGGAATTGCTTACATATTATTTCCAATGGCTGGCTTACAAAGTATTGATACAGGCTGAGGCTATTGAGCATTCCCTGTGGGAGGATAGTCCACTGGTATCTCCTAGTAGGCTGAGAGTTATTATAAGTAAGCACCGTGAAGGCAAATATTTCTCTATCCTTTTCTTGTAAAGGTATAGTGAAGAAGCAATCCTTTAAATAAATAACTATAAGAGGCCATCCTTTGAGTAACAGAGAAGGCAGAGGAATTCCAGACTGTAGAGGGCCCATAGGTTGAATTACCTTGTTGACAGCCCTTAGATCTGTCACCATTCTCCATTTACCAGATTTCTTTTTACAACAAAAACAGGAGAATTCCAAGGGCTAGTTGACTCCTCAATATGTTGAGCATCTAATTGCTTCTGTACCATTTGTTCTAAAGCCTGCAATTTATCTTCATCTAGAGGCCATTGCTTAACCAAATTGGCATCTCAGTTAGCCATTTTAAAAGTAGGGCTGTTGGTACCTCTAAAGGTTTGTTAGTTGCTTTATGTTCTTGTACAGCCTGAATGGCTGCTGACCTTTGTGCATAGTACTTTATTACATTCTTCCTAGAATTATGAGTTCCTGAGAATGCAGGAATGTTAATCTGGGTATTCCATTGCTGTAGCAGGTCATGGCCCCATAAATTTATTGCAATATCAGATACATATGGCCTTAGCTTTCATCTTTGACCTTCTGGCCCAATATAGTTAACCCACCTCGTGCTTTGTTTAACTCAAGATATGGTTCCAATTCCTAGTAATTGAGCATCAGCCTCTTGAAGAGGCCAATTTGGATGCCAAGTTTCTGGAGTGATGATACTTACAACCACTCCTGTGTCTATCAAGCCAACAATCACAATTCCATTTATATGCACTCTCAGCTTTGGTCTCTGATCATTTATAGAAGTTTGCCAAAATATATGCTTCTTATTTCCTACTTGAATTTCTGACTTATCCTCCAAATTTAAGTCATCATTTAGAACCTTATGATCTTGCACAGAAGGTTCTAGAGTTTTTAATTTTCCTGGTGTGACATGTCCTCCACGGTTACTGGGAATGACTGGGCCACTTTTGGCTTGGGGGCCTGCGAGAAGCCCCTCAAGGAGTTTCCCGATGGTATCGGGTTGCCTTGTCTGTCTGTTGTTGACCTGCATTCATTGGTCCAATGTTGTCCTTTACCACACCTCCTACATATAACTGAAGGCCAAGATTTCCTATTCCTGCCATTCCCAGATGAAGTGTTATTCCTAGAAATTCCTTGCCTGCAATCCCTTTTCAGGTGTCCTAATTTACCACAATTAAAACATTTGGCAGGTTGATGTCCCCTCATTGCTTTGGAAATCGCTTCTCCTACCCAAGATTTGTCATCGTAGTTAAAGGTCTGAAAATTCATGGTGTGCTGGATCTATTCATCCATAGGTGCTGATCTAGACCTTAAAGGCCCAATTATCTTTTTGCATTCTAAGTTTGCATTTTCAAAAGCCAGAAATTCAAGAATTAGTCAGCTAGCTTCTGGGTCTATTACTTCTATGTTCAGAGCCTTAATTAATCTTTCCAAAAAGTCAGTATAGTGTTCTTCCTTTCCCTGTCTAACCCTGGTATATGACCTCTTTTTCCTTGGTTCTGGTATTCTTTCCCTGGCATTCAAGCCTGCTTTGTGGTATAGGTACAATCCTTCTTCATCATAAAGAGCTTGGACCTGTGGATCAGTGTATGCTCCTACGCCAAGAATTTGATCTTGTGAAACCTCCACACCTTTTGCTCTTCCTTGTTGTTCCATATGTTTTGATTCTTCTCTGAAACAAACTCCAATCACCAAGGAAGGTTCATCTTCTAATACCACTAATGCTAACTGGGAGAAATCATGGGGCACAGCCCTGATATTAGAAGCCAAAGTCTTTATCATTTCCTTAACAAATGTAGAGTACAAGCCATAAGTAACAACAGCATGCTTAATTTCCTTCAGATCATTCAGTCCTATTGGCATCCATCTACCTTCTTTGACTTCCTTTGAGCCTTTAGAAGTTGATGCTTTGTCAGAATAAATTACTGGGTATGTTGCTAAAACCCTGGGTAAACCAGTTCTAACAGCTGGTGGTGGCATTGTATCCTGCCCTTGTGTCTTCTCACCTGGTTCATCAGCTCCAATAATTTCCTCAATCATTTTAAATCTCTTAATCATAATCTCTTGTAAAGCCTGAATGTCTTGACCTGCAAATGTTTCTAGTGATTTCCCTACAGTATCAATTTTCTGGTCCCCATTCTGCACCTGTGATTCCAAGGTCTTAATGTTTCCTTTTAAAGATAATGTCTCCTCCTTGAATTGCCTCCAAATATCATGTAAATTGCCATCCTGGAGGTGTATTCTGTCTGTTACCTTATCAAAACTCTGTGATAACTTCTGAAAGTCAAATTCAACAGCCTGGACCCTCTCAGGTAAGTTCCTAGTACCCTTAGATATGGAGTCAATTTTGCCTGTCATCTTATTAATCCTATCAATTAATGACATATACTTCCATAATAATATAATATGAAGAAAAAACCTGAAACCTAATAAACAGGAAATTGATGTATCTCCATAGGCATATAGGCCTCTTGTGATTTCAGCAAAAACTGTGGCTAGAGTCCCATTAAAAATGAAACCTGCCATTTTACCTGTTAACCAGCAGATGATGCTGTTTCTGAGTCACGTACGGAATCAATGGAATGGTGTCAGGATAGATCCTGTGGTACTCTAGAGGTTAGATGTTCACAGAGGAAGAAAACCCAGAGTCCAGGCACAAAGAACAAAAATCCAGGGAGCTTCCAGCAGCTGAAAACAGCACGGCTCACCCCAGGCGCCCACCTTGCTCTGACCCGATGCAGGGAGTCATGACACAGCCACTGTGAGAACAGCCTACTGCGTGCCCAGTGTCCATATGCTGGGACAAGGGTCATGGTGCAAACACAAACGCTGTGGTGGGGATTTCAAACAGTGTTTCCGCCAGATGTGGCAACGGCTTGCCCTCTGACTCACACTGCCCAAGCACTGCGCTTCCAATGGGGAATTTAAAAACCCGCTCAGAAAAGATCAAGCCAGGTAAGCAGAGACTGTCCGGGCCCATGGATCCCAGGAGGCATGGAGTTTTTAACTGCTGACTCCATGCACAGGCAGCAGCTGGGGGAGGGGCCATGCCAAGCAGAGCTGGTGGCAGGCAGCCGAGCCGGGGGTTGGGGGTTCTAAAACCAAACATTGGTCACCAGATAAAGCATGAAACAATCCCATACCAGTTTGCAATTATTATTTATTTGAGGGTGAAAAATCTTACAGAATGCCGTCCTAGACAACAGCCCTATATACTACCAGGAAAGGAGTCTAGCCGCTGAACTGGAGTCGAAGCAAGAGAGCAAGAGGAGGGCTGCTGCTGCTTTTTAAAGAGAAAGAGCCCCAGTGGGCTGGTATCTCAAAGTAGCGGAAGGAGCTCCTGCAGCATAGAAGTCTTTTCTCTACAATTGACCAGAAAAAAATATAACACATACAGTAATTAAACAATGATGGAAAATCATCTGTGTACCCACATCTGCTCTGTGGAAATGCAAGTGTAAATCTGAGTGGGACACTAGTCAGAGGATACAACTGTGTTCTGGATGAAAGGTAAACAATTAATTATGACACATTGTAGATGGCTTTGAAAAAAGACAAAAACATTTTTTCGATTTTTATTATAATTTTGGCACAGTGATGAATCCATGAATTTTTGATAATCAACTTAAACTCACTGATAGGCAGACTGAGGTCCAAATGTCTTCAATAACATTGTTCCAGCACAGACCTAGTGGCAGATAATGCCAGTAATTCTTTGTTATCCAAACCGGTGCTAGTTTCTCCACTCCTATAATTCTTGTTACGGTTAAATTTATATGACAGACATTTTAAGATAGCATCAATAGACCTGATAGTTGATTCAGAGGAAGCCCCACATACTAAATGTGATAGGAAAGAACCAACCCTGGTGAGCTGGCTTTTTACCTCTACACATGTGTTTTGGTAAATTTGAACACACACATACATACACACACACACACACACACACATTTTAAGATATCTGGAGTAACTGCAGAAAATATAAAAGTAAAAAGGGACCATTATTCATGAGGTGAAGTGAACAATATTAAGAATTAACAATAATAATAGTTTTAAGATATCATATATGTTTTATACTTCACCAGAGTTTTTTTATGTGCACTTATTTGTTATTTTAGATTTTAATTAGTATAAAGGTAATTGGTTTCATTACAGCATTTTCATACACAACTTGCTTAATTCATCATCTACACCACCTTGTTTCATAACCTCAGGGTTCCTCTTGTAATCCCTCCTTGTGATCCTTATCCCACTTTTATGATACAGGAATCTCTTATCTTTCCCTCTCTTCCTCAATGTCACATTTTCATTCTCATGGTCCCCTTTCAATTTTTTAGAACCTATAACCATATTCACATCTATATACATATGTTTTATATAAAAACCCCAAAATTAAATGCATGTGCACTCATATGAGAGAGAATAGCATTTGTTTCTGTAAGGTATCTCAATTAATACAGTAATCTATTTCAAACAAATTTCATAATTTTCTTTATCATTGCATAAAATTGCATATGTGGATACCATTTTCTTTCTTTCTTTATCTCTTTTTTTGGCTTTTGGTTTTTTGGGACAGGGTTTCTCTGTGGCTTTGGAGCCTGTCCTGGAACTAGCTCTTATAGACCAGGCAAACTCACAGAGATCTGCCTGCCTCTGCCTCCCGAGTGCTAGGATTAAAGGCGTGCGCCACCACCCGGCATGGATACCATTTTCATTGCCCATTACTCTGTTAATAAAGAGTTAAACAGACTCCATTCCCTTGCAGTTGTAATTAGGGTACCAATAACACAGACATACAAATGTCTCTGTGGTAGGATATAGAGTATTTTGAGTATATGCTGAGGGATATTCTGACTATAGTGAGTAACAGGTGATTCATTCATGATTTCAGGATTGTTGCTGTTTACTAATGCTAAATACTAATGGAGATTATATTGAATCTACAGATTACTTTTTATATTAGTCATGTTCACAAATTTAATTCTGCCAATTCATGAGCACATTAGGACTTCCCATTGTCTATTGTCTTTGTTTTCTTTATGTGATTTTAAAAGTTTTCACTGTTGTTATCTTTTAATATTTGGTTAATTTCCTAGGTACTTACTATTTAGAAATAAATATGAATAGAAATTTCTCTAAATTTCTTTCATAGCAAGATTATTATCAGTACACAAGAAAGTTACTATCTTTGTATGTTAATTTCACATACTGCAACTTTAATGAAAGCATTCATCAAATTTGCAAGTTCTTTGATGTCATTCATGTATCATATATAAAATCATGATGTCTACAAATAGGGGTGATTTGACTATTTTACTTTTCACCCCTCTTTTATATATTCTCTAGTCTTAATGGTCTATCTAAGACTTTGTACACTATAGTGAATTAAGGTAAAGTGACTTGGAACCCTTTCTCTGTTCCAAGATTTAGGAAAAAATGCTGTCAATATTTTGGTTTATTGCAATGTTGGCTATAGGTCTGTCATAAAAAAGGTTTATTATAGTGATACATTTTCCATCATCTATACCAAATACTGTTAGGGCTTTAGTTATGATGGCATTTGGATTTTGTCAAAAGCCTTTCTTTTACAAGTATAAGATGATCATATGTTTCCTGAATTTAAATCTACACAGTCTTATTTAGGGATTTGTATAAGCAATCTTATATTGTTGGAAAAAAGCCAGAATTATTGGTGTCTATGGACGTCTTGAATCCCATGTGTGAGTACCTTGTTTAGAACTTTTGTATCTTTGTTCAGCAGAGAAATGAACCTATACAATTCATTTCTTACTATGATTTCATCATGCTTTCTATGAAGACAATATTGACTTTGTGGGATGAGTTTGGCTATGTGGTTAGCATTGAGAAGTAATAATGTGAAAATTTTCTTTAAAGTGTGTAAGATTCAGTAGTAAATTTGTCCATCCCTGATTTTATTTTCTCAAGGAAGTAAGTGTCAGTCTTTCAGCTTGCTATGGGCCTATTTAAATTGTTTATATTTTTCATATTTAATGTTGTTAGGCCATATGAGCTTATAAACTTACTCATGTTATCTATTTTTCCAAGCATATGTAGTATATATTATCACAAATAGCCTACAACATATTTTAAATATCATTTGAGAATTTTTATTCTATCAAATCTTTTAATTTCTCATTTTAATAATTTATGTCTTTTCTCTTTCTTTTTGTTAGTTTGGCTAAGAGTTTGCCAATCTCATTAGCTTTTTCAAAGAACAAACTCACAGTTAATTAATTCTAAATATAGTTCTTTTAGTCTACATATTATAAATTACTCCCTAAATCATAAATTTTTTAACTATGTGTTTGGGGCTTGGCTTTTTGTTTTTCTAGAGTCTTGATGTACTAATCATTAGGTGAGGTGTTTGAAATCATATTGGTATTTTAACAGGAATACCTTTATGCTTATAAATCTCCTCTCATGCCCTTTCTTGTATCCCAGAGCTTATTATACTTATGTTACTCCAATGGTTTGAATGAGAATGCCCCCATAGGCTCATGTATTTGTATATTTGGTTCCCAGTTTGTGGAACTGTTTGGGAAGGAAAAGAAGAGCTGTGGCATTGCTGGAAGAGGTTGGTCCCTAGGCAGGCTGAAGGTTTGAAAGACTCCTGCCATTTTCAGTGTGCTCTCTGCTTCCTGCTTTTGGCTTGAGATGTGAGTTCTCAGCTGTTCCTGTTGCCATGCCTTTGCTACACCATCATGGATCAAAATACTCTGGATTTCTAAGCCCCATTAAACACTTTCTTTTAGAAGTTGCTTTGACCTTGGTGTGTTAATTATAGAAATAGAAAAGTAGCTAATTCAGAATTTGGTAAGGGAGCTAGCTATTGCTGTGACAGACCTGGCCATTGACCATATGGTGTTTTGAACAAACAGATGACTTTGGATCTTGGTACTAGAAAATGATTGTATGTGTTAAGGAACACTTAATGGGCCATCCTAGAGGGATAGAGTAGTGCGAGAGTTATGTGGGTTACAGGGGTTTCAAATGGGCTGGAGAACATTTTTGAGATAATTGAAAACAAGTGTACTTACTTTTCTGTAGGTAAACTTTTCTTTCCCATCCACCAGTTTCCAAATAATAGACAAAGACTTAATATGAATTATAAATGCTCAGCTGATCGATCTAGCTTATTACTAACTAGCTCTTAGAACTTAAATTAACCCATTTCTATTAATCTATGGGTTGCCCAAGACTTGTGGCTTTTACCTCTCCAGCATGTTTTACTTCCTTTCCATATGGCTGGCTATTCTTCTCACTCTGCCCTCCTTCTTTCCATTGTCTGTAGTCTGATTCTTCTTCCTGATTTTATCCTGTCCAGTTATTGGCCAGTCAACTTTTATATTAATCCAATCATAGCAACATATATTCACACAGTGTAAAAAATTATTCCACATTTCTCTCTGTCTAATTAAAAGGAAGGTTTTAACTTTAACATAGTAAAATTATATACAACAAAACAGTTATGTAGTAAGAATTACCAGTCTATTTTTATTTGGCAAATATAGAGAAAATAATCTATTATTTACCTTATTTTTGTGAGTCTAAAGTTTTACATCTAATTTACCTTTTATCATAGCTAAGGTAAATGTTAACTATGGCTTTTTAGTTTTCAACTCCTTCAAAGACCCTAGAAGGGTGAAATATTATCTAATGACAGAAACATCACCCTAGGTTTTTCTGTAAAATCAGGGCATCCAACTTTGGACTACAGGCCTGGTGTATCTGACAGACATTTCTGAAAAGCAGGGAATTTTGAAAGACTGTCCTATCTTCTCTTGACAAAGTTTGGCAGTCACTCTTTTGCATCTTCCTGGTCCAGTTTGAATAGTATATTTTCAGCAATTGAGGCAAGGGCAGTTTCTCTACCCAAATGGCTAGCTTTTACCATGGGGAAAACAAACTCCATATGTACCTTTTTTGATGTCCATTATCTAATGTGAAGTAAATCGATGCTGCCAGGACTGGACATGTATCACTATCAAGAAAATTCTTATGATATTAAAACATTTTAAATGCCCTATTTTATAGGTCTCTGAAGTGTTTAAAGACCATCTATTTATCTAAGTATGTCTGTTTAACCTTGAAAACATACCTAATATGGCTACAGGTTTGATTGTTATAGATGACTATTAACCTGTAGTTGTTAATTATACATTACATTTTTAAATGAGTTACATAAGTGCAACACTCAATTTCCCAAGAGTAGAAACATAAATACAGTATAAAAATTAACCTTAAATTTGTATTAATAAACAAAAATCCATAACAATGTAAAACATTTTTAGATTAATAGCTTGTTTCTTGGATTAAAGTATATTCAATAATCTACCCTCATTTCCTGTCATTGTTATGTCATACCATACCCTTTTTTTCCTTTAGATATAGCTCTTTGAATTTAGCTCTTTTGTTCAGCTTCTTTCTGACTATGACCAATAACAACCTGTAACCAACCCCCATTAAATGATATCAAACACCCATAATCCATCTTTTTGGGAGTGTGGGCACTGTGTTTGCTAAACTACTTCCTATTGACTGGGGCTGCTAGCATCTTTCAGGGAAACATGAGAAAATCAGGATAATTGCTAATATTTGGTTGAAGTAGTCTGTGAGGCTGGATCATCTCAGCCAGCAACCTTAAAGCTGCTCTGGATGCTGGATCAGCAAGGACATATGTTTTTATTAGTATCTGGCCCCCTTGCTCTGAAAATAAATAAACTTTTAAAGGTAATATACATATCTGCATTAATACAAGTATTTAATGTGCATTCTATACAAGTCAGACAATGGTAATTTCTGTCTTATGATAAGGTAGCTCTGCATAGCTTTGTCATATAAATGATGTTGTATTTGAAATAGCAGACTAATATAATTTATGAATTACTGAAAACCAATGAAAATATCAAATAATATTACACATTTTCACATATTTTGAGAAACATTTTAGCAAAACTATAAATGATTTTAGCTATTAAGCATGATGTTGGAAGGGATGCAGTATTTTATAACATGTTCATCTAGAATTCATGTTGTCCTTGGTTTAATTATTATTTCAAAAAGCATAGTTAGCTTATATGACAGATAATTATTTTTCTTTGCAAAGATCCTGAGATGTTATTTATAACTGGTAATTATTTTGCTTGTAATTGTCATGTGTAAATTTAAATTGTTAATATAAAATGCTATTAATTATTCATATCCAAAGAACTTCAAGATTTGAAGTATATTTGCTAATTACAGAAATTAAAAATATTATTAATAATTGACTTATTAGTTAGTGGGAAAATGGTATAGAAAAAATGTACAAATTGAAAAAGTGAAAATATCACCTCTAAGTTGTAAAAATTGAAGATTGATTCTATGGAAACAAATACAATTAATTAAAAATTGGCTAATACAAGCAACATCCTTCCATAATCCTCCAAACAAAGACAAGACAAATAAGAACATCACATGCGATATCTTCCTATAGTCTAAAACTCAGAAAGGATAGAACAATAATTGAAGAAAGGGTATTTGCATACCATCTAGTGGTAGCTTTCAAAAATGCAAAATGTTCAAACAAATTTGCTTATGGGAATCCGGCATATTCGCAAACTTGTCACTTCACATAGGGAAGAAGAGAAGACAAGAACTAATAACATTTACTTTTGATGTGTGCACACCATTATAACCTATAAATTACTATTTCACACTCTGAATTACTAAAAGACAAAAACATTATGATGACCTTACAGTTGTTCACCATCCTTGCCATTTACTTGCACTTATTTCTGAATTGAACATAGTATTAAAATGGAATGTCCATTTGCTTAAGTTTTTTAAAAAATTTGAAACAAAGTTACTATATATCCTAGCAGTAGAGATCAGGGCGTTTTTATTTTGCCTCTACAGAAGAGAATAGGATATCTATTTTGCCACAATCATTTCTGGTACACATAAAAGATAACAGCTAAATAACTATGCCTACTAATTTTTGTTAGCAATATTAGGTTAATTTTGGGGTTAATTGCATGGCTTATTAAGTTAAGTGTTAATATTTAAGTCAGATAATCTTAGTAATTCATGTTTCCTTAGATGAATTTGGGTCAGAAGTGCTCTGTTCTTTCAGAGCTGCATAGCCATCATTCCCAAAGCCAGCACAGAAGGTACCACAAAGTCCCCAGAAGGCATGACTTCCTGATAAACACAGAGTGTGGCAAGAGGGAGGCATCTGTGGCACGGCAGTTGGCAGGAACAATGCTATCTCTCCTCTGTTGCCAGAGAACACTCAGAGGAGATGGGGGAATTCCTAGCATATTCTCTTGGAATGTGTAAAGCCATGAAAGGCAAGCTGAATTTTGTGACAAAAATAGAATGGCGTACATTAGTGAAGCCCTTGGTTGGGGGCCTAAGTAATTGAAAGAGAATATATGATAAGAGTGAATTGGCAAGGTAATTCTTTCAGAGAAGAGGATGGTTTTATATTTATTTTCTACTCAGAGCTCTTTATATGGTATAAGGAAAGGAAATAATGCATAAATATGGCCCTGAAGTTATGTGGTATGGCTTGTGGGCAATAGAAATCTAGATTTCATTGATTATAGCTTCCTTCAAAGGGAGAAGCTTGTGGCACCAAAATCCTTTATTGGAGATTTTGATTTAAGCCCCACTAATGTATAGAATTTCTAGTACATAGTAATGGAATTCGTTTCTATTTTCAACAGAGTGTGGCAGGGTAATTGGGTTACATAAAACCAAAGACCTATGGTTTGGTATATTTTAGACTGAACATCTTCCAGAATCAAGAAACAGAAACCATGGCTTTACAAGAATAACCTCAGAGGAAAACAGGGAGAGGTAAAAAGAAATAAAAATTTAAGGTGGCAAGATTTTTATATGTATTTATGTTGTTGATATAATCATAAAGTGAGCAACTTATTTTTAGTTGTTTTGATAACCCGCAAAAAGTAATGCATAAAGAATCTATCTCTGAATTGTCCGACTGTTGATGAGTGGGGAAGGAAGGGTGGAGAGGAGAGAGGAAAGGAAAGAAACATTTTCCCTAGCAATGGAGTCTTACTCTAAATGATTTAGAGGAAAGGAAGATCAAATAAATAATTACAATAGGGAAGATCTGTGCTTCATTTATCTTTTTAAAAGGTGTGAGACTGGGTAAGCTCCATGGCTGAGGCATCCAAAGTCACAATATTCTCAACTTGCTGTGTTCACAAAGAGGCTTCATATAATCTCCACTCACAAGTGATGTTTCCACTTCTTAAAAACTTCCCTTCATATTAAGTATTTTGGAAATAGTGGACAAAATGAAGTGAGGCTAGAGTTCCATGTTATTTCATTTCCCCCTGAGTTTTTAACAAAAGATAGGTAGCAGTTGGTTTCAGCAATTGACACTTAATCACCCCCATAACCTAGCTTCATGAAATTGGCTCTGCAAACCCAACAGGAGTTCAATTTCCTATCCTAGTTTGGAAAATAAATTTTACTTTGTATATTTGAGACTTTATAAGAATAATAAGAGATAAAATGTATGATAACACTTTTAAAATCCAAAGGCTTTTTTCCAGTATAAGTAACTATCCTCATATGCCATTTCAACCTTCTGCTATCTGTCTTCTTAGTACATAAGACTTTTCTACAAATTCATTGGGGGGAATCCTTCCAATCTTTCTCCTCATAGAGCTCATTTAACCACATGACTCAAGTTCCTTTGACTACAATATAAGAAACATCCCTTTCTCTCACTCTGGTTCAGTCACCCATGAAACATCAAATATCAATAAATAGACCGTGGCATGTCCTGGTGAAGGCTTACTTTGTTCCAGAAGTAAGTGTTCAGGGACCATTTAGGGGGTTTCCTTGGCACTGAATCTGGACATGTGACAGACTGAAAAATTCTGTTCAACGCCTACGGTGTTGATCATTCCACAATCTAAAAATGTAGCTGGAAACCATCCCAGATTGTACATCTGCCTCTCTAATTTACACCTCCAAAGATAAGGCTGAGCAAGGAAGAGGTGAGAAGCTTTAATGGACTGCTTGGAGCCCTTACGTGCTCTGGGGGAACTTGACAGTACACACCAAGACCTCGCAGCAGGGGACTGGATGATAAACAAATAAGCAGACCTTCAATTTCAGTGATGTCCATAGGATACCTTGCCTTCAAATTGGGACAAAATGCATAGCTCCTTCTTTTTTAATTAAAATGGTTTATTGACAAGTTCATACATGTTTAAAACACGTTCTGGATACTATTCCCCTATCTCTTATCCCCCCACCACCTCATCAACCTTTTTGTCTCCTTACTTGTTTTGTTCCCAGATTCATGACTTTTGATTTTGTTGTGTTATTCATTTAGTCTAATCAAGGCCACTGAAGAGACCATTCCCATCTTCCTTATTTCTACCAGCCTTTCCAAATGGTCTCTTGGGTCTCAAGGTGGATGTTCACTAAATCCTTCATATTTGTTTACAAAAAGTGCTGGTCCTGGTGTGAGTGCAGCCTACATTTTAGGATATGTTGAGACTTTTGTATTCTCTTAGCTGAGGATATCAATTCAGGAGAAATTTTGAGCTGGGCTCAAAATTACTAAAGCATTAAAATCTGCATATTCTAAGTTGGCTGTAAGGAGAAAGTCCAAAGTTGATAGAGAATAACCCAATACTGTTCTGCTTTGATTAATGATGTTACTTAGTGAACTATTCTTGCAGTTTATGGTGTGAAAATAATAATCTGTTGCTTGTGGTTGGGGACCAACATCTAGTGTGATAAAACTCAGATTGAATTTTTGTGTGGCATTTTAAAACTCATAGCATAGCATAAATATGATTACCCAAGTCAAGAATTCCTCTTCATTTTTCCAAATGTTCTGAAACCAGAGTCTCTCAGTCCAAAAAAGTCCATGGATAGAAGTTTAATGAATTGGCACATTCTAATGGGAAAAGCATTCATTCTTACTTCTGCTACTTCCTAACTGAAATTTAGCCCGTCATTCAGCAGTTAGTGCATGCTGAGAATCCCCATATTGCCAACCTTTGTCATAACAGAACAGGTATTTTCATTACTGTTTAAAGCATTTGTGGGTAGCTAAAAAAATACTTGGGTTCTTATTTTCTGGAAGATAAACAGTTTTTTTTATCAAATTAGGATGATTGTTCAAAATTCCAGCATATTTTGTTATTTAATGAATCACCAAGCACACACATATGGATTTTTTATTTTACAGTTTTATTATGCATAGTTGGGTTCACTGGTATCTGTTATGTATTTTATTTTATACACTGAAAATGTTGTCAGTGAAAAGTTCATCAGAATGCCACAGCCTCTAGACAAAACGGAGCTTACATCAGCTGGAAGATCAGCTTCATAACTCACCTGTGCTGCAAGGTCTCCACCTTTTCCCCAAAGGGAAGCTCCACACGTCAGTATCTGTGTCCTAAATTACCAAATAAAAGTGGCACTTTAGCATGTGTAGTAGTGTGTTCTGGTCCTCTTACAGACTGTGAAATGCAGAGCAAAGATGTTTCCTGTAGGATATGGTTTTACCAAAAGCAGTTCTGTTGCTTCGCTGCTTGGGGCTAAGAACTTGAATAATTCACACAGCCCCAGATAGTCATTTAGCCTTAGATTACATTGGTTCTTAACAACATGGTATTAAATGAAATGCTCCAGTTTTCTCCACAGAAAATACAAGTGATTATGTTCACTACTTCATGAGTCTTAGGGCATATAAGAGTTCAATAGACAGAACAATGCCTGGGAGAAGGTAGGTATTCAGCAAATGTCAGCAGCCGCTGTAAGCTTATTGTAGTGATGGTAGTGTAGGATATTAGAGTCAGTAAAGTACTTACGTTTAGCATATAGTCAGTCTTTGCATGATTCATAACAAATTGTAACAGTTGTCAAATAAATGAAAAAGAGAATTCATTATTTGCCCATAGACAATTCCAAAAGCCACTCAGATTCCCTACTTGCTTCATTCATGCTGTTACTCCTTTACCCCTTTCTTCTTACATGGGGGACACAAATGATGAAAATAACAATGGAAATATCTCATGGAATAAGTATCACTTAAAAAGGAATAGAATGAAAAGAGACTATTCAGCAAAAGCCTGGGGGAAGAGGGTTGAAGGGGAGAAGAGAGGCAGGGAAGGGGGGGATGTAGAGCTCAATAAGAATAAAAGAAATAAAATAAAACAAAAACAAAAAAGAATTCATTTTTATAGTGTGTGTGTGTGTGTGTGTGTGTGTGTGTGTGTGTGTACTCATGGAATGCATGTGGAAATGAAAAGACAGCCTCATGTCACCCTTCTCTGCTCAGTTTATTTGACACAGAGTTTCTGTGACGTTTGTATATTGTGTCCACTAGACTAGCTGGTCCACAACTCTAAAGATTATCCTGTAAATTTCTTCTACTCTGACGCAAGTGTGCAAGGAATCATGATGCCCGTGTCCTCTAGGGTTCTGGGGAGGTAATCTCTGGCACTCATGGTTGCACAATTATCCTCTTGGCTACCTCCACATAATTACTATATTATCATAAGGAAATATGCCTTTGGAATATTTAGTAGAAACTTCTTTTCTCCTAGATTGTCTTGGACACTATTATAATCTATATGATGACTAATTGCAAATCTATTAGGAAAATAACTTACACTTTCTGGATTTGAAATCCCTTCTCATGTAAAATTCAAGTTTGTTTTCCACACTCTTGTGTGGCTCTTTATTCATTTTTTTCAGTATTTTCTTGCCCTCTTAATATAGGTTCAAGTTTAGGTTGCAAAAATAAAGGAGTAAAACACAGGTAAATTTATTTCTATTGAGGTGTATCCAAGATAATTTCCTGATAGTTAGTCACTAGGGAAAGTGATAAAAGACAACAGTGCCCAAACTCTGTCTTGAGCTTCTAGAAGTCTCAAAATTGAAAGAATTATTTGTATTATGATGGAGATGCTGTGTGACTGTAGTGACTCAATGATGTCACTAGATAAAAAACCTGGATTACAAATTCAATTAAGTAAGAAAAGCACAGAACATTGCCTCCAACTTAGCCATAAACAGCACTTCTCACTAAAAAGCTACTGCAGATAGAATCAAAACACCAACTTGTAATGAAGTGTTTCACTTTGTTATCAACAACTTTTATCATTTTTAAACAATATATATGAGAACCCAATTTCTCTTTAAAAGTGGAATTATATTTTGATTAAAAGTGGATATAAGGTTTTATCACTGCAAAATCATGATTGAACAAGCCATAAAGAAGTGACTCAGTTGGTAAAGGGTTTGTGGTGCAGGCCCGAGGAACTTAGTCTCCATTCTAAGCACCCAGTTAAACAAACTGGGCATAGAGGCAGTGCACACCTATCATCTCAGTGCTGGGTGTGCACAGAGAGGTAGATGTCTGGAACTCATTGACCAGCCAGTCATGCCCATTCAGTTGAGAGATTCTGTCTCAAAGATGAACAAACAAACAAGACAAGATGTAATTAGTGAGGAGGCACGTGAGGTTGACCTCTAGTCTCCACAGACATGTGCACCCATAGCCAATACACACACACGCACACACACACACACACACACACACACACACACACACACACACACACAGACACACACAAACTATACACACACAGGCAAAACAAACTGATTAAACTTCTTTTATTATTCCTTAAATCTCCATATTTGTACATCTCTATTTGTACTGCTATTTCATAAATATATCTGGGTCTGTGGAACCCACTTCTAGAAAAGAAGCAGCATGCAGTACTCTGGCAAGGTTACTAACTATAGTTATAACTATAGCTCTAAGCGTGGTTATAGTAGCCCTAGTCCTCTTCATCAACAGAAATCCTGTAGCCAAGATTCTCAAAAATGTGGTCGTAAGACTACTTTAGCCTCACCTGGGTTCTTAATGCAAATAGAGTCTTTAACGTATCTGTTTTATCTTAACTGAAACACACTTAATTCAAGCCACCCCTTTCTTTTACTGGTAGTCCCAACAAACAGAACTCTAAACTGAACTGAAAGAAACTGGTTCCTTTGGCCAACAATACTCTGAAAGAAGTATCCAACTGATATAGGCCACCAATTTCCTAGGTAGATAGAATACCCAAGGCCTTGCTGAGATCCAGTGAACCTACAAAACTTCCCAATTGCCTATTTTTAGTAATCATAGAAAAGCTAAAGTATCCCATAGGCTGTACACCAAAGCCTAGCCTATCCGGTTTACTTACTCATAATGACACCTTATATGGTAAAAAGTTCATTCACTTAATAGTTAAAACAAATGAGCTTTTCTCAAATAACCAACATGTTCGAGTAAAAACTCTACCTGAAACTTTTTTTGTGGCATTTATCCGTTGACTAATAAATCAGAAAAAGTGAAAGCTGTATGAATTATCTAAACCTAAATACCATCCCTGCCAAAACTGAATGAAAAGAATTTTGCAAGAGTAACTTTGAGAATGTGTAGATAACATATGTCGAACTGCAACTAATGTCATGTAGCTTTCCACTTTAGAAACATGACCTTGGGTGGAATTATGATGACATCCATGACCACCACATTAAATAATATCTACTTAGTTACTTTTACTTCCTGAACAAAACATAATTTGAACAATCTAAATTTTGTTTTGCATGCATTTCCAAGATCTTATGTAAGGAATCTATAATTTCAAAGGTCACACCAGAGGAGAGATAGTGTTTGAGTAAAGGGAAATGTGACGTGAAAAAACCATCCCCGGCTTTTTCTGTACCAGTAGTGAACTCACCCTAAAGGACAGATATTCCAGTATGGTTTAATTTCCTCATTTTTCGTTCTCCTTCAGGCTAATCTTACTTGAGGCCTCCTAAAGGGGACTTCAGAAGGGTGTTATCTTCTGCTTTGCTTTCGTTCCGTTGTTTTCCTGCTCAGTTAACAATTTACCTGTAACTAAATCTCATTTACAATCCAAAATATTTTTACTTACAGACATTTGTTACTGTTACAAAAATACATTTTGAAATCTTCAGGGCATCCTTAGCTAGCGTGCCCTCAAATAATGAATTTAACTTCCTTTCTATTTAGAGAAATTTAAAGAGGTTACCTTAGCAACTGCTGCAATGTACATATTCATTTGAGGTTTTGATAGTCTGACTTTTTATAGCAACGAATGTTAACAGAACAAGAAACGTGACCAACCTTTTTTTTTTTTAATATGG
This sequence comes from Ondatra zibethicus, assembly GCA_004026605.1. Taxonomy (NCBI): domain Eukaryota; kingdom Metazoa; phylum Chordata; class Mammalia; order Rodentia; family Cricetidae; genus Ondatra; species Ondatra zibethicus. The sequence continues at coordinate 42,286 of PVIU01015519.1, forward strand.
AGAACTTCCAATCTAGGTCATACATGTGTTTCTTAGAGAATCCATTTATGACTCCACAGTCTTTCCATAATCATGATTCGTTTGGCATACACTGATTCCAAATCTTAATTTTAATGAAGAAGATGTGATACAGGAGGCAGATGGAAAAACACACGGCATAAAAACTGTAGTTTGGGTAAATGTTAAACAAATTAGTGATCGATTTTTGAAATGATGAGTAAGATTCATGCTTTAAAAAGCTCATGTGAGCTTTTAAAAAAGAGTAGAAGTGCTAAAACTGATAAATAAAATGGAAAATATGTCACAATTTATGATAAGATACCACTCTGTGTGTACGTATATATATGTATATCATACATATATATCACATATATATAACATACAATGGAACCTGCAATAGTGCTTTGAGCAGAGAAAATATGCTCAACAGTTTAGTTTTGTCATATATAAAAAGATGACACGATATTAAAATACAAAGAAGAAGGTCTTTATCTCAATTGCTATGTTATTTGAAATCCTGAGGTCTTGTATAAGCACTATAGATGAGTAATGCGATCTTCTAACAAGTAAATATCCGAGTTAAAGACTAGACATATGATAGTGATCACAGCCATGCATGTGTGTGTCTAATTCACATACACCAGTGCCCTGCTGTATTCTCATTATGGTCTAAATGCTTTGGTGAGGCCCCTGCTGAGACATTGAGATCATACAAAAATCGAATCAGAAAGGAAACACATCCCCAAGGTCCAGTCTTGGCTTCTAGTCAGCTGATCCTTTTCTCTTTGACAGAGTGTGCGAAAGCTTTAATCAAAAGAAGCATTATATCCAATGATTGTATAATGTGTACCTTTGTAATCCATATCGCACTATACTTCCACTCCATTCTAAATAAATAGTGAAAAAGTCTTTTGGTGAAGACTGGGATCATATTTTCCTACGGAGTTGTTCACTAAAACACAGAGGGGAAAATTCTAGAGTTGTGTGGATTTGTTTTATTTGTTGAGAATTTCTTCTATAAGTATAGTATATTTTTATTATATCCACCCATCTCTCATCTCTTATTTCTTCCTGTGAACCCCACTCCTTCATGAAAATTGTGTCTTCCTCTACATTAATTACTGCTAATATCTTAATGTTTACCATGGGATGCTGTCAGACCCATACCCTCTCAGCACCTACTACCTCCTTGTGATGCTATTAGTTTAGTTTATTGGAGTGGATTATTTTATTTCTCCCTCTAAAACCTCAGGCTTGCTTTTATTTTAAAGTATTAATTTTGATTTTAATAGTTATCCTGTTTCTTTATTTTTATTCTTTTCGTCAGATTGTCTCTAGGATCATGTCTGTCTTTAATTCTCAGATACACTGTTGTCATTCTACAGATCGAGAAGTCAAAAAGAAAGTTGCTGAAATTTACATGATTTTAAACAATGTTTTGTCTGAAGCACAACAATGTTCCTTTCCTAGAATATCACTGGGTCCTAAAATATGGGTTGGTTTTGGATATTCCCTAATGCAGCCCTTCTCTCTGTATGTGTGTGTGTGTATATATATATTCCCATTTCCACCTCCTTCCCTCTCTCCCTTGATTCACCTTTGTCTACATTTCCCCAGAAAAACAAAAATAAGACATTTATAATTACATCTATTTCCCATGCTTAGACATGTAGAAGTATAAGGGACTGTAAAAAACAAAACATTCTCAATAACTACTTGATTTAAGTTTGACAGTTTTCCAGAATACTGCCTTCCCAGTAGAGTTCTTAACCCATAATTGTTTTAGCTAATAGCTGAAAATACCATAATAGGTCTTCTTCAACTTTCCTATTAGTAAACTTTCTATTAGTATTTATTGAAGTCTCACTTGTGCCTTTTACCGCTATAGTTATATATTTCACAAGCATACTTACTTTTTATTTTGGGTAGGATTGTGGGCAGTTTCAGATTCCATTGTTGTATATTGCTTGTACAAAGTGTTGTGTTTCACCATGAACTTTTCATATATATGCTGATGTTTAATATACTTAGATCATAATCATCCCCTCTGTCAGTCTGTCTTATCTCATACCTGTCTTCCATACCACTACTAATTTCTCTTTTACATTTATGTCTCGTTTAGAATCTCAAAATTCCACATAAAAGAGAAAACATGTCATATCTCTCTTTCTGACTCTGGTTTGTTTCACTTAACACAACCATCTCTGGCTGCATCTATTTTCTGGTAAAAAAACAATTTTGTTAGCTTATACTGACAATGTCTCCCACAACCCCCTATATTCCCTTTTATCACTCTTCCCTAAATTTCCATTAGTTCTCCTTGCTACCTTAAATATGTTTCACAAGTCATATATTCATATACAACTACACACAGTCACACACACACAAACACACACATTACAAAAGAGAAAACATATATTTGTTCTTTCAGACGGCCTCAATATAATTATCTGCACTTGTATCCATTTTCTTGCAAAGGATGTGACTACTTTCTTTCTTAACTTTATTTTTATATCTTCTTCATGTCTTTCACACCATGCATCTCAATCCCATTCTTTTCCCCATCCCTTCTATCCACCCTTGGCCCTGGTAACCTCCCTGTACCTCCAAAATAAAATGAAATAAAATGCAAAAGAAAAAAAAAAGGAAAAATCTTGTCATGGGAGCTGTGGCATAACAACATAGTGAGTCACTCAGTATACCCTTTTATCCATATATCTTTGCTTGCAAGTGTTTATTGCAAAGACCCATGACCAGTTAAATGCTTTCCTTATAAGAGTTTCCATGGTCATGGGTCTTTTCACTTTAATAAAAACACCTTAACTAAGACAAAGGTTACCAGGAACTAAGGTACTGCTGTGATAGGCTGGTCATGGGTCTTTTCACATTAATAAAAACACCTTAACTAAGACAAAAGTTATCAGGGACTAGGGTACTGCTGTGATAGGCCAGACCATGTATTTATGTGGAAGATTTAGACTTTGATTCTTTGGATTAGGAAAGCAGTGGAATGCTTGAAGCATGGCTTAATAGGCCATATTAGTAGAAGCATGGAAGACAGAAGTTCTAAGAGTTATTTGAACTGTGGGGGGATAACTCAAGAGGTTTCAGAGGGGACAAGTCTTAGTATGTTGCCTAGAGAACATTCTTGTGATATTTTGGTGAAAAAAGTGTTTGTCTTTGCCCTTGATCAAAGAGTCTGCATGAGGAAGAAGTGAAGAGTTTTGAATTAATTCATTTGGCAGAAGAAATCTCAAAACAACCTAGTATAGACTCTGTCATGAGGTTACAAGTGTTCATATTTATAAAGATTTATCAAGAAAAAGAGCAAACTGAGTAGGGTAAATTGCAAACTGAAAATTTAGAAGAGAAAAAGAGAACCAGGAAGTGGAATAGACCTAAATTTGGTGTTTAATGAGATAAACAGATTAAGAAATAGCTTACGTTCTACCTGCTATGGGTCCAAAGCAGTTTTTTTTTTATTCATCAGTAGTAATCACACCTTACAGAGGGAATCCTTGATCAACAGTCAACATTGTTGAGTGTGTCAGACAATTTATCTTCTGGGTGTTAAGAGTCACAGCAGCTGAAGTAAATGCACTCCTCTCCAACACACCTGGGATGAGCACAAAAACACATTCCAAGAGAGACCAAGGTCATAAGACTGTTCTCTTGTTTTCTCACGAGCACTCAGAATTCCATTTACTTGAGTCCATTCTTGGACTTTGTTCTGACAGTCCAATATTAAAACACTAAATACCTTACCATCCTCTCCTCTGCTGCTCAAGGACCTAGCTGGAAACATCCCTGTGGACACCTGGGATCCCCTCTAGAGGCAAGTTTCTTGCCAACCCTAAAATGGCTCCCTTAATGTAGATATCTTCTTCCCTGCTCCAATATCTGCCCTTCCTCCATCTCCACCCTCTCACTCCTCCAAGTTGTCCCCAGTCTTTCCCTTCTCCCTTCTCCTTTCCCCTCTCCCCTTCCCCCAACTCTACCCTCACCCCTACCCCCAACCCTGTGCTCCCAACTTTTGCCTGGCTGTCCTGTTTTCTTCCAATTTCCATGAGGATCTACATATGTTTTTCTTTGGGTTCACCTTGCTATTTGGCTTCTCTAGGCTTGTGAACTATAGGCTTAATGTGCTTTGTTTATGGCTAGAGTCCACTAATGAGTGAGTACATACCATATTCGTCTTTTTGGGTCTGGGGTATCTCACTCAGTATAGTGTTTTCTATTTCCATCCATTTGCATGCAAAATTCAAGATGTCATTGATTTTTTACCGCTGAGTAGTATTCTAATGTGTATATATTCCACACTTTCTTTATCCATTCTTCCATTGAGGGGCACCTAAGTTGTTTCCAGATTCTGGCTATTACAAATAATGCTGCTATGAACATAGTTGAACCAATGCTTTTGTAGTATGACTGGGCATCTCTTGTGTATATTCCCAACAGTGGTATTGCTGGATCCTGAGGTAGGTTGATTCCCAATTTCCTGAGAAACCGCCACACTGATTTCCAAAGTGGTTGCACAATTTTGCATTCCCACCAGCAATGGATGAGTGTTCCCCTTTCTCCACATCCTCTCCAGCATAGGCTATCCTTGGGTTTTTTGATTTTAGCCATTCTGACAGGTGTAAGATGGTATCTCAAAGTTGTTTTGATTTGCATTTCCCTGATGGCTAAGAAAGTTGAACATGACCTTAAGTATCTTTTGGCCATTTGAACTTCTTCTGTTGAGTATTCTCTGTTCAGATCATTACCCCAATTTTTAAATTGGGTAATTTAGAATTTTAATGTCTAGTTTCTTGAGTTCTTTATATATTTTGGAGATCAGACCTTTGTGTGATGTGAGGTTGGTGAAGATCTTCTCCCATTCAGTAGGATGGCTTTTTGTCTTAATGACTGTGTCCTTTGTTTTACAGAAGCTTCTAAGTTTCAGGAGGTCCCATTTATTCATTGCTGCTCTTATTGTCTGTGCCACTGGGGTTATACATAGGAAATGGTCTCCTGTGCCCATGTATTGCAGGCTACTTTCCACTTTCTCTTCTATCAGGTTCAGTGTGGTCAGATTTATATTGAGGTCTTTAATCCATTTGGACTTGAGTTTTGTGCATGTTGACAGATATGGATCTATTTTCATTCTTCTTCAGGTTGACATCCAGTTATGCCAGCACCATTTGTTAAAGATGCTTTCTTTCTTCCATTATATAATTTTAGCTTCTTTGTCAAATATTAGGTGTTCATAGGTTTGTGGGTTCATATCCAGGTCTTTGATTCGATTCCATTGGTCAACATCTCTGTTTTTATGCCAATACCAAGCTGTTTTCATTACTGTAACTCTGTAATAGAGTTTGAAGTCAGGGATGGTAATGCCTCCAGAAGTGCTTTTATTGTATAGGATTGTTTTGGCTATCCTGGGCTTTTTGTTTTTCCATATAAATTTGATTATTGTTCTCTCAAGATCTGTGAATAATTTTGTTTTGATTTTGATGGGGATTGCATTGAATCTATAGATTGCTTTTGGTAGAATTGTCATTTTTACTATGTTGATCCTACCAATCCAAGAGCATGGGAGATCCTTCCATTTTCTGGTATCCTCTTTAATTTCTTTCTTCAAAGACTTAAAGTTCTTGTCAAATAGGTCTTTCACTTCCTTGGTTAGAGTTACCCCAAGATACTT
>PVIU01015520.1:0-47964 GCA_004026605.1 Ondatra zibethicus
CTGGGGTACCAAAGCCCCACCGAGGAAAGGGCTATCTTGAGGGAGGAGGGGTGGGGTGGAGGGGGTAGAGGTGCAGTGTCCTGTAGAACAAAGAGGCCGGGGGGGGGAATCTTACCGCAGGGGGGCACAGCCCTACCAGTGTGAGCTGCCTCTGATCTCAGCACAGGAAGAGAGAGTGCTGGGTTAAGAAAGCCCCACCAAGGAAAGGGTGATCTTGCGGGACAGCAAGATTCTTAAGGCATAAATAAACCTTGATGTATTTACTCAATAGAAAGTTATTTAGGTGGAAGTTTATTGACAAGAACTGCTGGCTTGAACAATAGAAAAATATCAGAACTCAATAGTTTTTAGTCTACAACAACAGTCTTAAAGATTTCTACCCCACACACCTATGAAAATATTTAAATTACAAAGTTTTTTCATTTGGTGAGTGTGGGATGTTGCATAATAATGCTTGCCATCCCACAATGTAGGTTTAATATATCGATGTTGCAAGTTGATGTTGTTCTCCCCCGCCATATGTGCGCATGCCCATACTAGGCCTGAGAGTGAATCCAGTGCCGCATCCGTGCTAGGCAGCTACTCTATGACTGCACGATAGTTCTAGTCCAGAGAAGTCAGAAAGTCGTTTGTTTCACTTGGCATGCACTCCATGCGTGGGTGTCTAATTATGGGGTGAGACACGAAAGCCCTTGGAGGTCTTTGTGGGACATCACATTACTTTGTTTTTTTTAAAAGCCTGAAGCTAATAGTCAACATAGTAAAGCTTCCCAGGGCTAGCAGTGTTCATTATATGATTCCGCATAAAATCTCATGTTTACAATATTTCATAATAAAAATGGGACAACAGCTAAGAGAGAAAGATGAATGTAAGCTGAATTCTCCCGTGCCTCGCCACCAAAGTCTGGGACAGAGGGCTTGACTGCTGACAGGAAGCTTGGCCCCCAGTGCCTCTGTCATCTGCACTAAAATAAATTTCTTTCAATATGTTCATTCAATATAAAGTTGTTAAAGTTGAAATGCATTAACTAGAGCCACTGAGGTGAACAACAGGTGCCAAGATTTAGTCACACTAATAGATGTGACCCATTTCAATAGATGACCCATTCTTCTTTTTACTGTGTGTATATGTCCTAGCCACTGTTCTATTGTTGGGAAGAGACATCATGACCAGAGCAAGTCTTACAAAAAGAAACCATTTAATTGGAGTTTGATTGCACTTTCAAAGGTTAGTTCATTGTCACTATGACTGGGAGCACAGTGGCATGTAGGCAGACATCGTGCTGGAGAAGCAGCTGTGAGTTCTGCACCCAGATCCACAGACAGCAAGAAGGAAGAGACACTGAGCTCAGCTTGGGCTTTCGAAATCTCAAAGTTCACCCCTAGGGACAATCTTCCTCCAACAAGACCACACCGACTCCAAACAGGCCACACCTTCAAATCCTTCCCAAGTAAGTGCTGCTCCCTGATGACTAGAAATTCAAATATATGAGCCTGTGAGGCCATCCTCATTCAAACCACCATAGTATGTGTGTAGGTATGAATATCATTGCACATACATAGAGGTCAAAAGACAAGTTGTGGTAGTCACTGGTAGTCACTCCTCTCCTTTTACCACATAGGTCCTGGGATTAAACTCAGGTCATCTGACTTGACGGCGAGAGCCTTTACACTCTGAGCTAACCCTTCCTTACTGCATCCCCCACCCAAGTGGAATGTTTCTGTGTGTAAAAAATTATATTAGAGCACCTCCAAATATCACAGGCTTGCCCTTTTAGGGTGAAGTTCCTTGTTCCTATTTGCTGTAGTCAGTTCTCTCAGAGTTAAAGAAGCCACACAGATGGACACTGAATGCATCTGAATGACAGAGAGGTTGAAGGGAGGTTTCCTGAACAGAATCCCAGATCAGATCAACCCACTTGGTCCCTTTCTTCTTGGAGCAGGATCTGTACCCTTTGTGCCCAAGGCATGAAGGAGCAATGCAACCATGAAGGGAAAAGGTCCTATACATATGTACCAGATCATGGCTCCATAAGTCAGGTATGGCAACCCTACCACCCCTCAGACAGAGGCTGCAGGAAATGAACCTGTAACTCTGTGCACAGAGGCTAGGTGGAGAGCTTCCTCCAAGACGCTTTCATGGATCTGCTGTGAGGATGAGAGAAATCATGAATGCAGGTCCTTGGGCAGGTGGCTGGCACATGGCAAGGGTTTGGTAGTGACCTCAGTTGTGTAGTTTGCAGTATTGAAATATTGATCTTTACTGCTATACTTGTTATCTACTACAGCTACCTGCATCCTTCCCCATGTCTCCCTATTTCAACAACATGACATAGAAACTTCTTTCCACACAGTACAGTTGACGATGGTGAGTGACAGAGTCATGAATGGGATCCAAGCCCAACTTAGAGCCAGCACCCCTCCCGTGAGGAATCTGCCTGATATTCCATCTGTGGTGAGCAGGAAGGAGGGGTTCAGGGGTATTGGGTGGAGATGCTGTTCATGTTCCCTGGGGCAGGCTTGTCTCGCCATGGCTTGTGGGTGAGATGTTCAGAAAGGAGGGGCACGGCACTGTGAGCAGAGTTGGTGAGCAGGGTGTGGGTGAAGTCCTGAGTGACTGCGTGCTGTTGACATGGGCACGGTAACATCGAGGACCGATGCCACAGCCCCATGCTCCCAGGTGAGGTTCAGAAGAATGCAAAGCCTTCCTCTGGTCCAAGTGAGAATGCTGACAGTGGGTGCAGACAATGTTCACGGTAGCTTGCTCCCCCGGGATGTTTATGACCTGAAGATTGCTCCCCTGCAGATCCTGCTCCTACTGAGAATAGGAAAGCCTGCTTCCTTGTTCAGCTGTGTATAATAACCCTGCTTTCTATTTAGCTCTAGCTGACAAGCTGTATGCAATAACTTCGCCTCCCTGGGGTTTTATGATAAACACACTTAGCTTCTGGGAAGGCTGTGGCTTCTCCATCCGAGAGCCCAGACCATCGGATTCCAGGTTTTCTGTGTCCATGTGTCTGTGTGTGATTCATTTATTTATATTTATTTTTTTTAAGTAATACAGACTCAAGAGAGAAGCAGCAGGGAAGCGACTAGTGGCCTCCTCTCCCCCTGCTTATTTCTCCATCTAAAAAAGCTGACACCCTTTCTAAGCCCTGCCCTAGTACTTCCTGCCTCTCTATCTGCCCTTGGTCCTCTAAAACCTCTGTGGTTATTTTTGGTCAGTTAGTAGCTAGCTCCGCCCTGTGATTCAAAACTAACTTTATTGTCAGTCTTGAGAGCATCAGAATGCAATCATACATGTGTCTATCTTTCTTCATTCCCTTACCACCAGGTCAGGTCAATCCCTGGAGCCTTGCAGAGTGTAGCTTTAATGTACAACCTATACCCAGGTCTGTCCGTGCGATCCAGTCCCGATAGAACAGACGTGGCTACTGTGGAGGGACTGGCACTATGAACAACCATGTGTGTCCTGTACTGTGCCCTATGAATACAAAGACTGACCGGCAGAGCCTTGTGAAACCCCTCATTTCTGTTCGGACCTCTCTAGAGATGAGTCAGCCCTAGAGAGGATGGCCACAGTCCTGTTGTCCGGTGTCGCTTCTTAGTGATGTGAATGTGTGCCCGTAGCCCAAAATAACTTATTACCCAAGACTCTGTTTAATGAGCAAAGGCATTTGGTTTGGTGCATAATGAAAATAAATCTCAGTGCAGTGTTTCTGGCTGATTTCCCCAGTCAGAGTCTGTCGCATTAGTGTGACTTTCTGGCTTATAAAGCTTGCACTTGGCACACTGGCGTTCCATAAAAAGTCGTTTTCTGTGCCTGCTAAAATGGCTCAGCGGATAAAACATTTGTCACCAGAGCATGCAGATCAGAGTTTGGATGCCCAGAACCCACATAAAATTCAGGCAGGTGTGGCAGCCACCTGTGATCCCAGAACTCAGGAGGCAGTGATGGGATCCCTGAGGCAGGCTGGCTAACTCTACTGGCCTGAATTGATGAGCTCTGCACTCGGCAAGAGATGCTGCATCGGCAAATGAATGGAGGAGGGTGCCTGATGTCATCTGCTGGCCTCTGGGACCACACAGACACACATACCTGTACACAGCTGTTCCTCCACGTGCAAACATGCACAAACACATGCAAAATGAAATCATTCTCCCCGTCTTTGTTGAAGCCAGAATATCGCTTGGCCCTATTCATCTTCTGTACCCTGAGGCCGACACTCAGGCATCCATGGCACCACCGTGCTTCCTCAGCCAGCCAAGCAGGGCTGGAAGTGAGATTCTAGACTTAACCACCTCCAAGCAGGGAGCAAAGCTCTCAGGAAGTAATTGTGGTGAAGGGCCCGCTTCAGCCCTCACAAGCAGCATGGGGGAGGATAAATGTACCCTTTGCCTCACATCTGTTTGACGTGAGAGCTAATTACAGTACCAAACACACAAGTGGAAGTCACAGTCTCTCACCTTCACGCAAACCTCCATGCACTGAATACAAAAGGCTGAGGTTCTGTGTACAAAAGGCTTCTTGGAGTTTCTGATTTATTTCTATAAATTCTAACACAGGTGAGGGCATGTTTTGTGATTGCCGACTCCTTTTCCAACGTTTGGTCCAAAATCTTTCTAACTGAAAGCCTGAAAGAATGTAAAACAAAACAAAACAAAACAAAACAAAACAAAACAAAACCAAATCTTCTTCAGGTCTGGAGACTGCTCGTTCATTTCCCGACTGCTCAGACCTGAATAATCACACAGAAATGGTATTAATTCCAACATTGTTTGGCCTATTAGTTCAGGCTTCTTATTAACTCCTACATCTTAAATTAAACCATTTCTATTAATCTGTGTATCAGCACAAGGCTGTGGCCACACTCTATCTCAATAAATTGGACCCTGTGTGATCCTGGATTTGTCTGATCCTGTGGCACTTTAATAGATGCCTACGCTGCTTTGGGGTTTTATTTATTTTGTATAATATTAACAGAATAATTACTATGTAAATTTGTGTGTATTCTGGTGTCTCTTTGATATTCATCATCTACTACATGCCTTGTTTTTGAGACTTGGCCTTAACTCACAAGGCTGCTCCAGGCTTGTTGGTCAGTGAGATGCAGGAATCTGTCTATTTCCACCTCTCTGGTCCTGAGATTATAAGCATCAGCACCATCTTTGCCCTTGTTATGTATGTTCAGAATTGAGATAGATGCTCAGGCTTGGAAACCTAGTATTTCATCTCCCCAGGCCCAATAAGGGTGTGTGTGTGCATGCATGCATATGTGCACGTGCACATACACTCATATGCATGCAAGATTTTATTTTCCTTCGAGAAAATTGGAGCTTCTAGAAGCAGCAAATAAAAATAGAATATAGATTTTAATTACAGATAAAGAGTAAATTTTTAGTACAAGTATGGCCCATGTAATATTTTATTGGATTATACTTAAACAAAAATATTCATTTTTTCTGAAATTCAAAATTAACCCAACATTACAGCCTGCACTTAGTGAGCAGCACACTGAGGAAGGGAGCTGTTGGGAGATTGTACAGGTGCACACTTAGCTATGAGAACTCATGTTCCTCCTTGTTTTTATGTGTTCCTGTGTGTGCACATGTGTATGTGTATGGTGTATTATGCATTCATGTGAGTGTGTGTACATGTATGGTGGTGCACGTACACGTGTGTGCTCTTGTGATTGTGGAGACCAGAGATCAATGACAACTGTCTTCCTCAATCACTCTACCTTATTTTCTGAGAGAGAAGAGCTTTTGAAACCTGAAGCCATGAATTCAGCTAGATTATGGTCAGGAAGCTCCCAGGATTTGCCATTTCAGTACTCCCAGCATTGGACTGAGAAAGGCTGGGCATCTGACTCAAGTTCTCACACTTGAGTGAGCATTGTCTCAGGTGCATCAGCCAACTCCCAAGCCCTTCACATGCCCCCAAGTGGCTTTGTTCTTCCATGTGTTCACCAAACATGCAGGTAAACTCTACGTCCCCCATCTCTATATCATTCTTTGGGCTATATAGTCTTTCTTATACTATGGAAATGATTAAGACACCCCACAGTCCTTTGGCATTTGGGAAATTAGAAAGAGAATTGAAAATCTGCTGGTATCACTGTAAACAGTGGAGGAATGAGACACTGGACAGACAGAAAGACCAAGGCTGCTGAGGATACTCACTGCAGGAAAGAAGAAGGGGAGCCAATGATAGACAAGGGGACCCTGGAACCACTCCAGTCATTATCTAGGAGACACAGGGCAGAGTGCATAAGCACGGAGAACCCGAGGAATCTTACCAAGAACAACGCTAGGAGAGGAAAGTGATGTTTCTATAGGAGAAGACCCTGAAGTGTGGCCTTAGCCAGTCATTCTCAGATCTGTCCAGACCAGCAAAGGCAGTGTCGCCTGGGAGTTGGTTAGAAGTGCAGAGTCCAGGCCTTGCCCAACATCTTCTGGGAATCCAGAGACTCAGAGGAAGCCGCCTCTGTAGTTGATTCTGATGCTGGATCACCATCAGGCAGAGAACCACTGTCCTAGGCAAGACTCCTGCTAATGTGAATAACTTGATCTTCTCTTGCCTTAACGCATCAAATCTAGGTGATTATTGTTATAAAATTCTTCTGTGGATCACTCGGAAAGAAAATTGCTCTCAGCTATCTAAGAGGTACTGGGTATAAGAAGCATCTCCATTTCCAAGAATTGCAGTGTGGTGTGGAACAACATCCTGGCATAGTAGTCATTGTCATTATAATCAGAGGGCCTGTAGTCACCAGAAAGAGATCCTCAAGTGCAGGCCTCTGGAAGTTCCTTTCTAGAAGGAGAGGGGAGCATTAGACACCCTCCCCCGTGCCCTTATACATAATCCTAATTAAACTCAGTGATTTGCCAAGCAAGACTTGGATGGAATAGTTTCTTTGATCTATTTATTATCAATGTCCCTTTTGGGGTAAAAGACATTTGTTATTTGTATTTCTCCAGAAAAAGATAGTGCAATAAGGCCAGTGAGATGGCTCATCAGGTAAAGGTACTTGCTGACAAGCCTGCCAACTTGAGTTCAATCCCTGGGACCCAATGACTCTGATGTGCACATGCATTCTCTCTCTCTCTCTCTCTCTCTCTCTCTCTCTCTCTCTCTCTCCACACACACACACACACACACACACACACACACACACCACTGTAAATTTAAAAGCCTGTAAGAAGTTAATGCTGCATATGGATGAAGCACCCGCTGGAGTGCATGCCATGCAGCCATGGAGGAGGCGCCAGGCTCACACACAGGAGGGAGCTTTTCTAATCTGGCTGCAGAAACAGGGAGACTGCAGACAGCCTTTGTTCTCCTTGCAGGAACAGGGCTTGTACTAACACCCAGCCTCTAATCACAAGCTCAGAGCTAGGAGTCCCTAGGAAGTGAGGACTGGAGGGGAGAGTTGGCAGCTGGAGTGTGGGGTTGCTAGGGCTGCAGTGGTCCAGCTCAGGTAACGGGGCATCGTACCAGCCAGACCTACAGCTTGTTGTCCTAGGGCAAGTGGGCCGAGGAAGGGCTGGTACCTCTACTTCTAAAAGACTGTCTGCAAATGTGCACAAATTGATATGCTCCGGTCTATAGCAGCAACCTCCCACTGATGTCACAGAAACCAGTTTCTGATATGGAGCCATGGGATTGCAGGGCACTGGGCTCACCCATCCCCGTCCTAGGAGGACCAGAGCTTTCAGGAAAGAATGGTTTTGGTCCAGAGCCTTTCTTGTTGCTTATGTAACCTTGGAGGAAGGACTGAGCCTCATCACATTTTGGGATTCTCCAGCATCATGATTTTATGAACAAGGAATGTTTTAATCTGGAGGAAACAGCTCTCGGGCAGAAAGGAGAGGAAATGAAGATGAAACTGACCACCAACCACCACTGATAGATTTCTGTGAGCCTCCAGACAACACACAAGAACTGAAGGTCTGTGACCCTAGAGAGGACACAGGAATTCAATGTCCCTTACCACAGGGCTGTCATGTGCATCTCTTCAACTGTATCATTTGCAATATCGCTCATTTTTATTTAGCATGTGTTTTTATATATGTTGTATTCATGTATGCGTACACATGCACATCTGTATGCATGCATTTGGAGGTTAGGGACTGATGCTGGGTGTCTCCTTGACTTGCTCTTCATCTTACATAGTGAGCCTTAGTGTTTCACTGAAGCTAGAGCTCACTGATTGGCTAGACTGACTGCCATGCACTCTCCAGGGATCCTTTGTCTCTCCCTCTCTAGTGTTGCAGTGACAGGAACATACAAGGGTACTGGGAATCTGGAGTCAGATCCTCACATTTGTTTGGTAAACACTTAACCCCAGCTTCATGCTAACCTTTATAAACTGATAAATACACATATAGATTTTCTTTTCTAAATTCTGCAGGGAAGTCTGGCTACTTCCTTGAACCAAGAAAGCAGTAGTGAGAAGCCCTATTATAGCTAGTGGAAGGGAAGGTCTGGATGCCCACGCTTGGGGCTGCGTCTGACGTAAGGACAGATATGGGCACGGCAGAACCTAACCAGAGTGGATCAGAGGACTGCCCGCTGTGGTACAGGGCATGGAATGATTGCTGGCTGCTGCTCTTGAGCTTTGGTGTGGATTGTTATAATGAGAAAGCAGAGAGGGACACAGATATGTCATCCTGGAGACAATGCCAAACCTGGCTCTCACTCCAAAGGGAAGAGAATCAGCTTATTTTGATACAAAGAAGAGTAAGTATGAGCCAAGAACATGGATTCTGGTTGCCCCCCCAGTGACTGACATGTTCCACTACTGAACCGCTCACATGAACTTTTAATGGGCACTGAACAAACGAAAATCCTAAATCAATCCATTTGTGAGGACAGCCAGTAGACTACAGAGGAGCTGAGAAATCTCCGCTGTAGGTTTCAGCAGCTCTCTGAAGACGTTCTTAAGCTCTGTGTTGATGGACTCTACTGATTTGCCATGTTTGTATATTCTGAAGGAATATTCTGACCTCATGGTCAGAAAACGTTGTATGAGATGCAGAGAAGTATGGCTACTAAGGAGACTAAAGGTCATCCAAGACAGTCTTGTCTCAAGATCTGCAACATTCCAACTCCCCACAACCAGGAAGTTCCAGCCGACCACCGTTCAGAATGCTCCATGTAAATATGACTTTTCCAGGGAATTCAGGATCACTTTTCTGAGCCAGTGACACAGAATCCAGTTCCTTCCACGTCTCTGGCAGCTGAAGCAAGGGGATACTGGGGCCGAAGTCGACTCCTAGACCTCCACACTCACGGACCAGGTCAGCTGCTGTCACCAGGGCTTGCTCAGATCACGACAGCTGGACTGCAAGTGCAGCAAAGTGGAGACCAAACTAAATTCTTTTGTGACCTAGCCTCGGAAGTCCCTAATGCTACCAAATTCCATTCTGTTCCTGGGAAGCACTAAGGCTTGCCAGTGTGGGAAAGAAGAGGATGTAAGCCACACAAATAGCTCCCCCTGGTGTTTTAAAAAAGATCCTTGCACTTGACCCTCACGGGAGGTGGGGTAAAAGAAAAGGGAGCCAGCGAATTCCCTTTCTTTGAGGTCTGACCTGCAGATATGGGAGGGGTTGTGTCTTCTACAAGATCCAGCAGGACAACAGGCTTCTTCGGACAGGTCCATCTTGTGAGTAGTCTTCTGGCCCTTAGTAAACCTGAAGGAATCATTCACCACTTCCCATGCTTTGCTCAGAGACAGGAAGCGGGAGCGTAAGCTGATGGCATTCTTCAGTGTGGGCAATGTTCACTGAGTTTGCGAACTGGTCCCTGTTCTCTGTGGCCATCAGGGTGGAGGTTTCAGGAGCCTCCTGAGGATGTGGTAGCTTTGACTGGCCGTGGGCAAATGAAACTCAATCCAAATCAGCAAATACTCTCTCCTGTTATCTTTGACTTTCTCCAACTCCACCCTAAACCTAGACCAGGAGGCAGGGTGTCTGCACTGAGAGGTGACATTGGCTTTTCCAAAGATGGCAAACGCCTACGTTCTGAGATGCCACTTCTCTGGACCCTAGGCAGATGTTCTCAGTCGAACAAGATTTTATTTCCTGCCACCCAAAATCTAGGCGTGTGTATGTGCAAGTGTCTAGGAATACTTCTGTGTGTGTATCTACATATGTTCTTTGTGGTTTTGTATTTTACATATATGTATATCTACATATGCATGTTTGCATTTGAGTGTACACATGTGCATCTGTATGTTTTTATGCCCATATAACTGTTTGTATTTGTGTGTGCCTACAGTGTGATATGCCTATGTCTGTATGTAATTGAGTGTGTCTGTCTATGATGTGGTGTAGTTGTGTTTATATATGTCTATGTATGTGGGACACCCTTTGAGTATGTGTCAGCAGGGAGGTACGAATGTCTTCTCACTGTAGCCATTGACAGGGAGTCCAGTGGGGAGAAGTAAACATCTGTTGTACAGACCCAGAAACTTGGCTTTCTGATCCCAATGTATTTGTCCAGAAGAGCAAACTATACCCTCAGTGAGATTCCTATGTGAACCCAAGAGGCAGCTGGGATTTCTGGAACAGGAGATTGTCACCACTCAATAGAGGACAAGTTTTGTTGGGGGACGATGGCTGCAGGCTGTCTGTGAGGGGAGCTGCTGGCTGCGGAGCCCTGGGATGACAGCCTCTGGCAATCTTTGCTCTCGTGGGAAGCTCAAATCTAGTGAAAACTTTCCAGTTTCAGCTTCCAACCCTCTCTATTTCTCACCTGAATAAATACCTTTTTAGTTTTAATTACTTCCCTGGAGTATTAAATACGATGACTTTCAAGTTACAGAGCCAAAAAACCTGAAAACTGGGGTTTTGTGAAAAGAAATCACCCATGCTTAGGTGGCCTTCTGATGACAGGAGCTGTGTGCGTTCTGTCTTGCTGCTCGCTCCTGCCATGTCTGAGTCCTGTCACATAATCATGTTGGGGTAACTTGGCTGAGAAACATTTTTTGCAGGAGTCAAATGAACGACAGGGAGTGACAGACTTACTATTTCCTTCTGGTTGGGAGAAGTGGCCAGGGAAGAATGAGCCAAAGAAGCAGGTCTGCCCCATGCTGGGCTTCCAATGGAGCATGGCTGAGATGCAGGCCCAGGCTGGTAATAGAAGGAGGTGGGGCCAGGTGGAGGCTAACTTCTAGGAACGACCCCACCCACAGGATCACCTCCTACTTTAGAGCCACCTGGTCTGCATGGAACAGCACAACTTTGTGAAATAGATTATTCCGCCCTCTAACCCAAGGCCCTCTGTGAGCAGGTGTGGAGCCCAAGCGTGTTTAGCTACCTAGGTGAGGCACCCGGTTCAGAAGTGCAGTCTTTTTTTTTTTTTTTTTTTTGGTTTTTTGAGACAGGGTTTTTCTGTGTTGCTTTGGAGCCTGTCCTGGAACTAGCTCTTGTAGACCAAGCTGACCTTGAACTCATAGAGATAATGCCTGCTTCTGCCTTCTGAGTGCTGGGATTAAAGGTGAGCCACAATAATGCACTCCTATGAACTCACAGTGGCTGTGACTATGCACAAGATTGAACCAGCTCAAATCCAGCACGGGTCGGGAGGGGCTCATGAAGTCCCACCCCTAGCTGAGGAGCTGCTGGCGGATTGATGGCTTCGGGGAGAAGGAAAGTCAGTTTGCCTCAGGGATGCAGCCTTTGAGAGGCTGCCCATGATCCAGTAGATGGTTCTATAGTGATACACATACAGGCAATCTAAGTGGACTCCGTGGGTTTAAAGAAAGCGCACACAAATTTGGGAGGGAAGAGTGGTTGGGATAGGGGAGTGTTGGAGGGGAGGAAAAGAGGGGTAGATGTGATCAAAGAACATCATAACATGTATGAAATTCTCAAACAATAAAGAAAGAAGAAAGCTCTCCAGGCTTCAAATATAAAAAGACTTTGAAAGAACTAATATTTCTTTAAATATTTACTTTTTCCAAGCTCTGCAGCAGATGCATTGAACCACAGGAGTCCCGTGAAAACCTCTACATTGTGAGCACATGCGTATACCTCACTTAGCAGAGGAGAAAGGGCCAAGTACAGATAACTAAAACCAGTTGCCACAATTAGATGCAAAGCAAGGGGCAGAGTCTACACCTCTATTCTTAAACCATGTTAGGAGTCTAGATAACAGCAACTATTGCAGATATTGGACTCTAGGACGCATTGTTTATCTGGCGCCTGGTACACCACCAGGACCCGCTCCATCCAGCCTTTATAGCAACCCCATAGTATACATCTTTTGCACGATGTCCAGGACTGGCTTCCACTTACTTCAAGTGCTTACGTGTTCTCGAAGGCAGAGTACCTGGGATGGTGAGAGCACAATTCTCATCCTGGTCCCCTTCTTTCTTGTTCCCCAGCTGGTTGCATACAAGTGTCTCTAGTACTTAAACATTTGAGTCATCCTCAAACTTACAGGATCAAAGGCAGAACAAATATGTATCGTTACTTGTTGGAATACTGTCCAACAATGGAGTCATGTGAGAATTCTGAGTGCTTTTGAGAATACGCCAAGAAAACAAGACCCGAATCTTGTGACTTTAGTTTCTAAAAAGTATGGAATTGTTCTTGGAATGTTTCCATACTCCTCTCAAGTATAGCAGGTAGGAGTGAGCGTACTTCAGATTGCTCATATCTCTTGCTGTTATTATTCAATTAAGTGTTTAAACAATACTTGATATGCCTCTCTGGGAAAACATGGTTGCTCGTCCTTGTGATTGCATACAGCTTGGACTTATGAGACCTTAACTCATGTGACCTTTATTAACCCTCAGAGTTTAGAAGGTCTGAGGCTCTGAACAAAGGTGGCCAGTGCATGAGTCTTTAGTTTTCCTCATTTATTGGCTCTATTCTCCCAGGTTCCGCCACCTCGAGAGCAGTGACAACTATCATTAGTCAGGTAGTGACATAATAACTCATAGTTTCACAGGCTCCAGTGGATGGTTGCTGGGCCCTGTGACAGGTCTGTTTCCCTCATGGTGTTGGGTAACAAAGAGAGAAATGGGAAAAAACGGGTTCCCGATATCTCCTGCACCAGGACCTAATCCTACATTGCTTCAGATGCTAGCTGTGAATTTAAGGCTTCCCTGGCTGTACACACTTCATGGAAATGGGGGATTCTTAGGAAGTCATAGCCTGATAGCCGAGAAAGTCTGGCTGCTACTTTCTGTCGTTCGGATTTTCTTTCTGTCTGTCCATTCTTAGGGAATACAGACGATTAATCATGGGGTCCCTCTGATGCATAGGAAGGGTGGGATCAACCGGCAGAAGGTGCTGAGCAAGGATGCTGAGGATGGAGGCATGAAAACATGAGCAACTGTATCTAGGCACTTGTGGTGGCTTGAGACAGGAAGTTCAATGCCAAGTAAAATACTGTCAACTCAAAGACTGACAGAACACTATGTTCAATAGATTTCCACAAAGAAAAGAGCTCAAATAATTCCCAAAGCTTATTTTTCAAGATGGATATTTGAGCCTAATCTTATTGAAATCTTTAGGCCTTTCACTTAGGATTCTTTGCTCCATAAGTGACATTTATTGATCACCTATTATGTACCGGGCATCTCTAAGGCTTCTTGACATTAGGAGACTGCAATTATTCTTTCAGACAGGGTTTACCAATCCAATTTTTAAGGGCCAAACTTGAGGTTTAGCTTTTCTTTTTTCCTTCCTTCCTTCCTTCCTTCCTTCCTTCCTTCCTTCCTTCCTTTCTTCCTTTTTTCCTTCCTTACTTCTTTCTCTCCTTTCATCTATTCTTCCTTCCTTCCTTCCTTTTTGAGACAGAGCTTCTCTGTGTAAGCTCTGGCTGTCCTGGAACTCACTCTGTAGACTAGGCCGACCTCAAACTCTCAGTGATCCACCTGCCTCTGCCTCCTGAGTGCTGATTGAAGGCGTGAGCCACCATGCCTGGCTTGTCTTTCTTATATATGATCAAAACACGGAGGGAGTCAGTGGGCAGGTCGTTGGCAGCCTTTAGTCATTTTGCTCCCCCATGAAATCTCAGTGAGTTGACAGTGGGAAATGTGGGGATCTGAGCAAATGATCCAGATCCCTTGGTCTGCAGATGGAGGAGGGAAGAGGTTTACAGAGGGACACAAAGCATTAGTACATCTCCGTGGCTGCGGCAAAGCACCATGACCAAAAGTGACTTGTGGAAGAAAGAGCTTATTTTCACTCCAGAAGAATAAGAGTTAATCATGGTGGAAAAGCATGGCGGAAATCAGCAGACACATGGGCAGGGACAGGAAGCTGAGAGATCATAGCTCAACAACTAGCTTAAAGCAGAGTGAACCCGAAGTGAACTGGAGCATTAAACTCTCAAGGTCTACTCCTAGGGGAGGAGAACTGCCATTTTGTTAAGCTCATAACTTCCAAACTTTTTTTTATCTCTTCATCAGGATGTTTGGTCTGACACAGAGAGAGTAATGAATAGCTATTTACCAGGCTAAAGAGTGCCCCAAATAAATTATAACAGGGCCCTGGACGTGCAACATTCCAACCCCTCCACATCATTACAGCTTTAGGCAATCAACTCTTTCAACAGTAGCTTCTTTCAGGAATTCTTTCACAACATCACAATGCTGACAGCATTTAGTCCAACTTCAAAGTCTCCAGAGTCTTTCACAGTCTCAACACTGTTAAAAAGTTCAAAATCTCTTCTAAGACTCAAGGCAATCTCTGAACTGTAACCGTCTCTAAAACTAAAAAAAAAAAAAAAAAAAATTAAAAAGATCAAATTATACAACACTTCCAACATACCATTAGATTGGGATTGATCAAGAAAACATGAAAGTAAAAGAGGAGACAGACCTCAACAGAAGTAGAAGTCTTTTGATTAGAACCATGAAGGGCAGCTTCTCCATGGGATAGAAGACTGTGCACCTACGTGCAGAGGGCTTGGGGAATTACAGGGCAGAGAACGGAATTTTCAGGAGGAAATTTTACCAGCCGACGTGTTGTTTACAGTTCCAAGACCAGGTAAGCTCAGCAGATGTTCTCATTACTATCTTGGCTGGTACTTTGTTGGGCAGGTGTTCTTATCAGTATGCCAAGTCTGAAGTTCCTTGTTTTAGGCCATTAACCCTTCATGTACAATGACAGAATAAACATTACCATTCAAAAATGGAGGATCGGGGCATAGTGAGGAAATACTGAACCAAAGCAAGACTGAAATCCTGAAGGAGAAACTCCAAATTTATAGGCTCAAGTCCATATCTTTAGTTTCAAAGAGATCCATCCTCCCAGCTTTGCTACCTACAATATATATCTCTCTTCTTGGCTGGTTCTACCCAATGTGTGCAGCTCTCCTTGGCAGATAGCTCACAGCTCTGGCATCCATAACATCTTGGGAACTGCAACACTACCTAGGTCTTACTCTCATAGCTTAATGCAATGACCTCTCAAGGCCTCCCGCTCTCTTTTATACAGCGACTATCATGCGTTGCCTGGGAACTGGTGGCTCTCTGAAAATACAAAGGAAGAATCCGTCACTTTTGCATCCTTCATGTGCCTAAAGGCAGCACCATGTGGATGGCACTGAAGAGTTAGGGCAGCCACCTTGAGCTGGACACTGGTCCCCTTGAGTCACATTGGCAGCAGCTTCATCCAGTTGCCTTCTAGGAGCAGACAACCCCTAAGGCTTCTTTAGGAGTTGGAGGCTTAGTTGGGTGAAGCATTGCCCCCTGGGCACTCTTCTCATTGCTCCCGTGTTGAGATCTAACCTCCTTAACAGTACAGCCTCTCAGCCCAGGCCCTTTTTCTCTCCATCCATCTATCCATCCTACATTCTTCCACCATCTATACATTCATCCATTCATCCTTCCTTCCATTCATCCATCTCTCCATTTATCCTCCATTCTTTCAGTTATTAAATTAATATTTATTGATCTTTCTTTCATATCTCACTTCTAAATGTACTTCGGCTATTGAAATCAGTCTTTGAGTCCTTTTCCTAATGAGAACAAAGGGTCCTTTCTGATCTCACATTTTTGGCTCTTATAGACAGTTATTTTATCTTCTTCCCTCTTTTATCACCCTCCAGATTGAACAAAGCCTCTTCCATTCACCTTCTCTGAGAGGTCTTCCCTCACATCCTATTTCTCATTTTTAAAAATAAACCTCCGGAGTAAAGGTGAGGAGAAGCAATATCAGAGGAGCTCTTGCATGGACAGAAGCATCATTTTTTGGCCCCTGGTCCTCCCAGAATCTTTTCCATGAGCTGCAGGAAAGTTTAGCTGGAGGGGTGGTAGGTTAACACCCTGAGGGAGGAAGCAGTTGAGCAAGTAACTCACTCAAGGGTAAAATTCCCAGGGGAAATGAAGGGAAGGTAGAGACAGACCCTTTTACCCAACTCCCTGAGTTTAGGAAAGAGCTCAGGATGGAGACCTTCTAGGATGAGAAAACATCTTCAGGATGTATGTCTGCAAGAAAGCGCTCCCTCCCCTTACAAACAAAACAAAAGTAGCAACTGAGTCTTTCCTATAGAGTCCATTCTTGTGCTCCCTGGTCCCCACCCACAAGGTTCATACCCCAAAGTGAGAAGGAGCACAGCACCAGGAAGGACCCATTTGCAACCATACTGGGCATCCCTGTATCAGACAGAGGGCTGTTCTAGCTGACAAGCCTTGGAGAGGCCTGGTCCAAGTTTGCCCAACTTACAGCAATCTTGAATGTGGCTCTGTGGGCGACTTAGTCCTCAGCCAAGTAAGTTGAGAGGTGCTTGTGTGAGCATAGCTCCGTGGGGGTTCTTTCTGCAGTCCTGGGCAGAGCTGTCTATGATTGTGCCCCCCTTTAATCTCCAAGAAGAAGCTAGTCTTAAAATAATTTGTGAGCTTATTTGAACCTTTCTGGAATCCTTGTGTCCATTTCCCAGTAAGGGCATGGTAATGATCATGTACCAAAGATTTAGTCTTACAGACAGCAAGGCTGGGGTGTGGCTTGTATGAGGATGCTCTTTTAGCCAACATTGCACAGGTGGCGCAGGGCAGAGCCATAATGAAAACTGAACCACTCATCTCTGCATTCAACCCACACAGTAATCTGAATATTGTCATGCCTGTTGCCCATATGCTGCATTTCCAAGGTAGAAGAACTACAGAAGAAAATTAGCATACCTGTATGTCTTCTAGGATCCTTCAAAACCAATCAAGGGAAGAGAAAGAAGAGAGACTGTGCCCGTTCTCTCCTACTGAAAACACTTGACGCTCCAGTCTTGGCTTCCCAGCTCTCCTTTGTTCTTTCCACCCAGAGCTGAATGCAGATCTGGTCTTCCACCACAATTCCAGAGATAGTGTCTTATATTGCTGCTTTTCTTTCCCTTGTTCCTCTTTGTCATTCTCTCTGGATATAACAATCACAACAACACCAACAATCGCAGATAATGAGTGTGTGTGTATGTGTGTGTGTGTGTGTGTGATTACATCACATGTCAGGGGTATCTGAAGAAGCCAGCAGAAGCCAGCATCACAGATTCCCTGGAGCTGGAGGTATAGGCAGTTATGAATCACCTGATGTGGGTGATGGGGACCAAACTCAGATCCCCTGGAAGAGCAGCAGATTCTCTGAACCTTTGAGCCATCTCGCCAGTCCTTATAGATGTGTATTTATGTGGAGTAACTGGGGGGCAGGATCCAGAAAATTAGAAAGGAGCCCTTGAGAAGGGAAAAGAGAAAAATTAAGGCAGGAGTAGGGGAGGGTAATAGAACATGCGGCACGAAAGTGGAAGGTGAAATACCCATTCTATTTCATCTGCATTCGTTCTACCAGAAATAGGACCACATACCTTCAGCTTAACACACCAGAAATTTGTTCCCTAGTGTTGCAAGTCTAAGAACCCATGGCTGGGAAGATCACAGATGCTGAGGGAGAACCTACTAGTATTATTTTGTTAAACAGATTTGGGGTCAAACTGCCTGCAGAATTAATATTCCTATACCCATAAACTAGTGCAACTCTCAGTTCTCATCAGATAAATTTTTTGTGCCATGAATGGCACTTAGAATAGAGATTTAGAACTGGTTAGATTGCAGATAATAAGTAACTCTGGAGTTCTCAGTCCCAAGAGGGGTATCCTCACCACACGGCTCATAGGGCATTACAGAAAGATTTTAAGTTCCAGGAGTTGAGAGGACTGGGCAAGACAATACTCATGAACTCATAGTGGCTGTGATTGCCTGCACTGGATCTGTATAAGATTAAATCAGTTAAAATTACACTTGAGGAGTTTAGCAGTTGGGAGCTTCCAGGGTATGAAGAATCAGTTTCCTATGGGAGCTGGCTCCTGCTGCTTTGCCCACGTGCCAGTGGATGACTCTACATTCATGCTTGTAAGGGCAGTACTGGCTGGATCAGTGGGTTATGAAAACAAGGCAAGAAGTTGCAAGGGGCCATGTGCTGTTGAACTATAGCCTCTTGGCCAAAACAGCTGCAGTCTTCATCAGCACAGCTATGCCTGCTGTACGAGCAAATCATGATTGGACCCATGGACTGTTGGCATTCCCTCTTAGAAGAAGGGGGCAGGAAGGGTCATTTGAGTGTCTAGTCACTCCTCCCAGTCATTTTTATGCAACTCTGCTCTAATTGTTCATGATGTTCATGATGCAGTCCCGGCTTCTGGCTTTCCTGACGGGCCTGAGATGCAAATATGTCTCCATGGGTTCAGAAGCCTATTTACAACATGGAGACAGGATTGTCCTTCCAGGTCTACTTCATCATTGACCTTGTTTTCCAGGTTCTTGTTTCTAGCTGACCAATAGTTGATTCAGAACCTCCGCCTCAGTCCTAGACACATAGGCTTCAGCCTCTTTGGCCATCAAAGCTGCCAGCACCCAGCCTCAAGGGGATTCAGCCTCCTTCATATCCTAAGTCAGCATTCAAAGGAGACAGCCTGTGTTTATGTGCTGATCCCCAGCTGGCATGAGATAGAAAGGGAAATAAAGCACACAGGCAGGGAGCAATCAGGTCTAGACCAGATGTGGAGGGTGTGTACAAGGACACAGCTTCCAGATGTGATAATTCATCTTGATTATCTACTAGACTGGATCTGAAATCAAGTAGGAGACACGCTTCCCTGGGGCGAGTCTGTGAGGAAGACTTCTGAAAAGGATTAATGGAAGGAAGAACCTCCCATCAGAGTGGGTGATGCCTTCTCCCAGTGACCCAGATATAAAGAGGTCCTAGTAAAACCAGTGCTGTGTGGCTGACTGTGCTTCTTGATGGTCAGTGCTGTGTTGCACCCTCTTGCTGCCCTCAGAAGATGGTTTCTTCAGCCTCTCCATGTGGACCGAAGAGCAGTATCTCTCTCTGGTACTCTTCCAGGCCTTCGGACTCAGATTGGGGCTGTTGAGATATCTAGCCTCCTTTACTGAGCAGCTATTGGGTTCTCAGCCCCTCCTGCAAGCAGCTCCTATAGTGTAATAAACTATTTTATGTCTATGATATATATTCATTCTATCCTACTGGTTCTGTTCCTCTAAGGAACCTATACATACATGGTGCTCTCATACAGAACTTGTGTTCCCTCCAGATGGCACCTGCTTGGACGCCTGAATTCAGGAAAACCCATTTTGAGACATCACTTCACAGGACTGCCTGTGGCTTCACAGGACTGGGATAGGAATGGAAAGGACTGTGGTAAGAGGAGCTATCAGCTCATGAATTCTACTTAAACTCTAAAACAACTCAGAGTCTAGGGAGGGTGTGTGTAATTGATGAGCTCCGACAGGTAGTCTGCTCCCCACTGCAAACGGCTCTGCTTGGGAAGGTTGATTTATTTGTGTTTTATGGCTTATTTTGTGGTGAAGAAAAATCAATAAAGCCATTCACTTTTGCATTTTGAATGTGCCAGGCAAAATCAGAGTGGCATCAAGCCAATGCTTTACGATTTCTATTTTCAAAGGTGAACCAGTGTAAGTGAAATCAAACTTCAACTTGAAGATTAGCCCGGCATTTTCCTTTCCTAGTGCTGGTCCTTGAAGCAAGGCAGGCTGGAAAAGACCTGGTTCCCACTGCCAGGAGCCTGCCTGCCTGAGTCACAGGCTCTATCTATGGCCAGAGTCCTGCTGATCTGGGGCTGGGAAGTCAGGACTGCTAGGAAGTGCTGGGAAGCTACGGGAGCCTGGGTGAGCTCTGTCTTATGTACTTCTTCATGTCTTCTCCTCTTATCTTTTTCTGTATCTCTAACACTATTTATGTCTCTGTCTCTCCCCCTCTCTATCTCTGTCATCTCTTTCTGTCACTCTCTATGGTCTCTCTTGTTCAGTGTCTGTCTCATCTCTCTCTTTCTCTTCCCTTCCACCCTGTATCTCTGCCTCTTTATCTTTCTGTCTCTTCAATTCTTGTTCTTTCTGTTTGTCTTTCTCTAACTCTCTCTAGCTCTGTTTCTCCATCTTCATTTCCAGCTCTCTCGCTCTCTCTCTCTCTCTCTCTCTCTCTCTCTCTGTCCCTTCCTCCTCCTTCCCTCCATCTCTTCCTCCCTCTTTCTATCCCTCTACTGTCTTCCCCTCATTCTCTCCTATCACAGCAAGGCCCATCTCAAAGCCTTCTGTGTTCAGTAGCTGCTTGTCCTTAATCACCTTGAACCTCCCTGCTGGGCTTCACCCAGGGCTCTGGCCAAGCCCAGGGACCACCTGTCAGGTTACAGCTGCTGCAGGAGTCTCACAGCAAGGAGCCTCCTTTCTTGCTGAGACCTAGGGTCTGCGCTGTCACTCCGTCATGGCCGACGTTCTCCCTAGCTCTTCTTAATTTCGTTTTCCTTCACCTGATCCTGAAAGATTGGTGTTCTTAGAGAATATGTCCCATCTCCTTACCATTCTTCATCATCCTGGGTGATTTGATTCACTCTCAGAACTCCGACTGTGTACCTACAGTTCTTTCCTCACTAATTTCCATGTATCTCCCATGTAGCCTTGGCACTTGCTATCAGACACACAGGCTAACATCAGCCAACCAGAAAACTGATTATGAAGCATGGATTCCTGATTTGTACAACCCTCCCCATGAACAATTTTTTTTGAAGTCCAGAGGACGTGGGTTCTAAAAGCAATAGAGTTAACATGTCCAGGCACTAGGTAACCTCAGGCCATTATCTCTTCTCCTTCCTGCGATACACACATTTGAATCATATCTGAACAAATAAAGTTGACTCAGGACCTCACTGGTCACATGAATGTGAGAGACATCCTATGGATAAGGAAAGCACACTACACAGAGCATACTTATAGTAAATATATTGATGACAGAGTATCAATTTATTCTCCAAAGTGTGACTGGAGAGCCAGGACATGATGATTAATTCTGCCAGAACATATGTAAGATGTCATGTTGGAAGAGATGTATGGGATGGGATGGAACCAACAATGAGAAAGAAACCACTAGATGGAGAGAGAAAAGCAATGTTTCCATGGTAGTACCAGAATAGTAAGAGCCAGCAGAAACTCTTCATGCTGGAGAATGCCAGTGGTCCAGAGTTAACATGTGGAGCATGAGAAGAAGAGAAAAGAGCTGGATTAGCCCAGCTACTGAAGACCATGGAGACCACATCATGAAGACTACACCATAGAGACCACACCACGAAGACCACACTGTGGAGACAACGCCACAAAGACCATACCATGAAGACAAAGATCACACCATGAAGACAAAGACTACACCATGAAGACCACACCATGGAGAGCACACCATGGAGACAACATCATGAAGACCACACCATGGAGACCACATCATGAAGACCACGCCATGAAGACCACACCACAGAGACCACACCATGGAGACCACATCACAAAGACCACACCATGGAGATCACACCATGAAGCCCACAGCTCCTTACGTGTGTGTGTGTGTGTGTGTGTGTGTGTGTGTGTGTGTGTGTGTGTGTGTGTGTGTACGTGTCGGGGTGTCTGGTGAATATTACATAGGAAGGAGCCAGTGTGCCAGGGCCAGAGAACAGGTATCTAGCAGTTTCCTAAGCCTAATTGTAAGAGGGCAAGGTCCAACAAAAGTGATAATGGCTCGTGTCCTTCTGAAACATCGGGATCTCCTAGTCTGCAATCAATCCCCTAGTCTGCAACCTGTGCTTGCTTGTTACAGTCAATCATGACTGGGCCTATGGACTATTGGTATTTCTTATAGCAGAAGGGGCAGGGACGATTACTGGACTCTCACTGAACTGGGAAACAAGCCCAGGAACTCCATCACAATCTCATAGTCACATGTTAGAAGCAGATAAAGATGCAGAAACTACCTCATAACCATCCCAGAAGCCAAATATTGTCCTCCTATGATGTCCCACCCCTGATGCAGGGAGATGAGTCTCATGGTAGTCACATGCCCAGTGTCTTCAGCTGGACACATTGCCATTGCCAGCATCGAGTTCTAATGTCTGGGAACACTCCCATAAGGAAGCTAGGGAGTGCCGAGCACATGAGGAACGGCGCTGGCCTTCTCGGCTCTTCCCTGGGAGAACCCTTCATATCAACACAGATATGTCTCCTCCACCTCTTGTCCGGATATTGCAGCCCTCTCACCAGCAGAATGGGAAGTAGGGGACTGACAAGCCATGAAGTGTTGTTTCCAGGGGAAGGATAGGAAACTAAATTGTCAAGGCTGACTGTTGGACATGAGCTTTTATTGAGAAATTTGGAAGACTAAAGAGCTGATCAATACATTGTGATTCAAAAACACACATTATAGTAAACTATTTGTGCAAACTTACAAAGAAATTTGACGACACTCGTGATTAGTACTGCAAACAAGAAATTCCTTCCAAATGACAACAGTACCATTGTTTGTTTTCTAAAACACCTGACTAGACATGCTATTTTCCTCCATTAACATAAATGATTTAAATAGATTTTCATACTGTAATAGCAGCACCAAAACCTCTGTGATGTGCATCATAAAAGGGATAAAATCATTAGCTGTTGGCCTTCAGGTAAAATTGAGCTGTGTTAATACAAAAGCACAAATGAACAAAAGCCATGTTAAGCTCAGATCACTCGTGGAAGCATTATTTCAGGCCTAGATGTTTGAAAAACACAAAGAGAACCTCTTCCTTCTAAGAAAAATGGAAGCCATGGAGGATCTTTAACAGGCTTTGTGTCTATAGGTTAAAACATGACTTCATGTGCAGACATCAACATGTCAGCACTAGAGAACTTGGCATAAGCACTAGGTGACATGTATGTACAGGGTCAGCATCCATGCATATGGTTATCTCTACTGACAACAAGAAAAGAAAAATATTTTTGCCAAGGAATGTTTCAGGCTTATTTAAGTATTCTATCGATATCCCCGGTGTGCTAAATTTATATTTGCTGGATTTTTTAAATATTTATTTAAATTAAATATTTATATTTGCTGGAGTTTTTTTTTTTTGTTTGTTTTTTAAGAATCTTGTCCAGAAAAGAAAACACCAGAGAGCAAAATGAGCCTGGGTCTTCTCAGATTTCCAGACTCCGTTACAGGAGCTTTTCAGAATGAAAAGCAACTTAGAAATGGCAGGCAGGAGGCCTGGCCAGGAATGGGGTTTGCTTCCTTCCCATGGCCACTGCCTCCCCACCTTGCCTTTGATCGTGTACACCCCTCTTTGTTTACTCCTTGCTACTCCTTTCTCCCCTTCTCCCTTACCCTCTTCCTCCTTTTCCACTTTCTCTTTGTTCTTTCCTTTTTTTCATATTCTTCCTTGATTAAAATTCTGCCTTGCCTGGATCCCTGCAACACTGTTGTTTATATTTTATTTACTTTTGTATTCAATGTAATAATTGTCTCTACACTTTTCTATATCTGATGATACTTCTATAACAACAACAACAACAACAACAAAACCAGCGTCTAGCATTTAAAAACAGGATATTTTACATGCCAGTTGGGACCTCTTGCACAGTGAGGAGGCACTCAATGAATGCGTTGAAGCTCTGAGCAGATGTTCCCTACAAGGATCAGGGGCTCCCTGGTGCCACCAAGGCCCAGCTGTCCCCTTAGTTCACCAATGGCCTCTGTGACCCTGCACATATATCATGTTGGCTGCTATGTCTGTGCAGCTCTGCTCTCCTGTCCTGCCCACCTTCTGCCATCTGCACATAAGGCACGGCGGCCACTGTAATCAGTTTCTGCACTCAGGGACCTTGGGTTGTAGGGGTGGGAGAGATTTTCCAGCATTTTTAATGTGTGTCCCTTACAGTCTTGTCTTGTATTGCACCAGACAAGCAGATTTCTATGAGGCTTCATTCTTCTGTTGTTTCTATAAATGGAAATGCAAGAGGATTGCCAAATATTCTCTTTCTAACACAATAAACAATCCCAGCATGTGCCCTCTAAGTTCCCGAAATTTGATTCATTTTTTACCTGCTGTGATCTCTCCCAGCTCTGTTAACATATCAGACGGAGGCAGGGGAATACTCACTCTGGGTCAGATATTCAAGGCTGTCTCCACTTTTCACCCTGTAATGTACCTGACCTCCTGACTCTCCCACCCACTCCTTTCACCAATATACCTGTGAATGGACCACAGTTCTAGGGCAGCAAGTGTCAGACTTTAAACGCCGCCCAAGTCCAAGACAGTAGCTCATTTCATCAGCTACTCCTGTCCAAATCCTAAGGAGAAGAGCTTGGAAAACTTAGGGAAGGGATAACATAGTCGACTGAAGGAGCTTTGTGTTTGGAGATACGGTGTGTCTTATCTGTCTTGTCTTTTCTCATTTGTGTGTGTGTGTGTGTGTGTGTGTGTGTGTGAGAGAGAGAGAGAGAGAGCATGTGTGTGTGTACTTTCATGCATATGAATCCAAGCATGCACATGCTAGGAATCACTTGTGAAGAGGTCAGAGGACCACAACCAATGTTGGTACTTTTTCTGTTATTGGGCGGGGGATAGGCTCACCAAGACTAAGTATGTATGATGAGGATGTGTATTTAGTGCTATCAAAGAGGGGTTCACTGGCCCACACATTTCTGATGATATATAAAGAGTTAACAGTTGTCAGAAAAAGGATATTTCATTCAGTGGTATAGTCACTAGTAAATTGTCCTGGCTCCGGTGGACCATCCCTCACTCACATTCTTGCAACTACCTAAAATAAAATCCATTGATTCACCTGAATTGGGAGGATTCCTTTTTCTAGTTTGTCCTTGGTGTCTTGGCTGGGGTGAAAAGACATTTGTACGTCTCTCCAAGGAATGTTCACACAACAGAAGCTGAAGGCTAAATATTTCAAATAAATGCTCTTAAGGATATATAATCAATATAGGTTAATTCAAGACTTGAATGGGAATTTATCCCATGAATCAGACTCTCCAAACCTCTTCAAACTGCTCTAAAATGTGAATTTCCCATGTCTACCAACACTTCAAGGATATGTCACAAGTCAATAACAGCGCACTTAAGGCTGTATTTGAGCTGCTTCCACCACAA
Organism: Ondatra zibethicus; assembly: GCA_004026605.1. NCBI lineage: Eukaryota > Metazoa > Chordata > Mammalia > Rodentia > Cricetidae > Ondatra > Ondatra zibethicus. Next base: position 25,436 of record PVIU01015520.1, read on the forward strand.
TTCCATACATGAGGAAAGATTTTGAGCCCCTGAAGTGGCAGAAGAATGGAGAAGAGGAAAATGGGTGATTAGTGACTCCTACACCAGCTCCATCTCCGCCCAAATCCTCTGACTGGGGACCAGACAGACTGGGCAGCCCAACAGGACATGGACTGGAGTTTCCCCATGTTAAGGGATGTAAAAGGTACTGGAAATTATAGGAACTGAGGACTATTAAAAAAAATAAAATAATTAAATATGTGAGTAAATGGATGGAACTGGAATTACTCATCCTGAGTGATGCCATCCAATCACAGAACATGGAACAGTCAAGCTGCTACTAACCTGGTAGCTTCATCCCTATTGGCCAGCTACTATAGTGCTGAAAGCTGCTATGTACATTACAAGAGAAGAGAAACAATCAGTCTCCCCTGCAAACTGTGAACTCTGAGCTCCAGTAACAATCGGACTTATAAGGTGTGGCCATGACTGCAAGAATGGCATGAATTCAGTGGGAGTTCTAACTACTTTCCTATTGGATCTAAAGCCTTCTTCATGATTTAGAATCCATACTGGCACTGTTAACATGGCCAAGACACTGTGGGTAAATGGATGTTAGGCCCTAAGAAGAACCTGATACTATTAATCTGATAAATGGACATAGCATTTAAATGACTCCTATTAGCTTATTGCTACACCCAATCTCTCAGCCCTCATCAGAGAGCCTTCTTCTTGTAGAAGATGGCAGTTAACATAGAAACCCTCAAATAGACAACTCGCAGAAAATAAGAGACTGTGGAGTGATAGATCCTAAATGGATCACGCCAATCCCCCACCCCCAGAGCTTAGGGATCTTCCTAAAAGATGGGGCCAAGACAGTGGCTAACTTCAAGAAAACTGCTTTCTGGACACAGTGGGGCAGTGCCCACATGAACTCATATTGAATGTAATTGCAACCCCAAGAAGCCAGACAAAAGTCCAGCAAGGAGAGAGAGAGAGAGAGAGAGAGACAGAGAGAGAGAGAGAGAGAGAGAGAGAGAGAGAGAGAGAGAGAGAGAGAGGGAGGGGGGGCACAAAATCCCACCATCAGATGAGGAATGCTTGTGATCTGAGCTGACAGGTTCTGGGAAAATGTGTGTCAGTTTTCTTTAAGATGTGATCCCTAGTTGGTAGATCATGTTTCAGGGCAGGCTTCACTCCTAAGAATGGTTGGGCAGCACAAATTGGACATGAGAGATTTTTTTAATTGATAATAAGAAGAGTAAAAATGACTTGAGTGTTTCAGGAAGGAAAGGTAGATCTTGGAGGAGTTGGCAGGATGAGTTGGTAGGGAAAATATGGTCAAAATATACCATATGAATTCTTGAATGAATTAAGAAAATGTTATTTGAACCAGGTGTGGTGGTGCACACCTTTAATTGCAGGACTCAGGAGGCAGAGGCAGGTGGATCTCTGAGAGTTCAAGGCCAGTCTCATCTACAAAGTGAATTCCAGGACAGTTAGGCCTGTTACACAGAGATACCCTGTCTTGAAAAAAAATGAATATATATAATTTGAAAAATGAACATATTAAAGGTATCAAAAATGATTTCAAAGAATACTATTAGAGCCATGGCAATGCAACCTTCATGGTACTGAGACAAAAAATGAATATGTAAGATGTACAAATCAATGGAATAGGATGAAGGACCCAGAAATACACCCACACAGCTATACTCAGCCAAGTTTTGACAATGATGCCAAAAACAAACATTAGAGAAAAGAGCCTCTTCTACAAACTGCATTGGTAAAACTGAATATCCACAAGTGGAAGTCTGATGCATGTCCTTATTTTTCATTCTGTATAAAAATCAATTAAAAATGGATAAAAGATCTTAATGTAAGGCCTGAAATCTGAAACTGTAGAAGACAATACAAGAAACAACATCAAGACACATGAAGAGGCTGAGGATGCTGAGATGGATGACTAGGTAAAGGCCAGTGCAAATGCCCGATGACCTGAGTATCACAGAACCCACAAAGCAGTAGAGATACAGAGCTGCTACTGTAGAGCTGTCCTCTGACCTCCACAAATGCACCTTTGTGTGCACACACACTCACAGCGTACACATGGTAGAAGCAGTAGCAGTAATGACATAGAAATAGGCAATGACATTCTGAAAAGGACTCCAGTAGCATGAGAAATAAGAATTAACAAACAAGATTGCATGAAATTAAAATATTCTTCACAGCAAAGAAAAGAATAGTTGAGTGAAGAGAGACAGCCTAAGTAGATTGGGAGAGAATCTTTGCTAGCGAAACACCCACACTATTACTTTTTTCCTAGTTGCTGTGAAAAAGATATTCAGCAAGAAGCAATAGCAGGAGGAAAGGTTTGTTTAGGCTTACCGTTTCAGATTGCAGTGCACTGTAGCAGGGAAGCCATGGTTGCAAGTACAGCGGCAGTCAGGCACAATGTCGCCCTAGCCCTGATGGAAAGATGAAAGCTGGTGCCCAGGTCACTTCCCTTTCCCTCTTGCTTCAGTCTGGAATGATGACCCATGGGGCAGGGCTTTCTTTCTCAGCTAAACCTCTCTGGAAACATCCTCCCCTCACAGACACACCAGGAGATATATCTCCTAGGCAATTCTAAGTCCTGTCAAGCTGACAGTTGGGGCAGCCATCACACATCCAACCCTATTAACTTGACGCTCAGCCACAGTATCGTGTTTAGTTTCTCAATAAAGGCAAGAATAAGGCCATCATTCTGTCTAACATGTTATAACTATTCCATGAATAACCAAACATGCACTAATTCATCTAGAATTGTAGTAGGAGGAGCGAGCATGGGGGCCACATTCCCGGTGCCCGGCTACCTTAACCCCCAAAATAACCACACAGAAATTGTATTAATTAAATTACTGCCTGGCCCATTATATCTAGCCTTTTCTTGGCCAACTCTCACATCTTGATCTAATCTGTTTCTATTAATCTCTGTTTACCACGAGGTTGTGGCTTACCAGGAAAGATTCAGCATGTCTGATTCTGGCGACTCCATGGCAGCTCTCTCTACCTGCCTTCCTTCTCCCAGCATTCAGTTCTCTTTTCCCCGCCTATCTAAGTTCCGCCCTATCAAAATGCCAAGGCAGTTTCTTTATTCAACCAATGAAAGCAACACAAATACAGAAGGACCTCCTACACCATAGAATAAACAGCAGAGTCCCTTAATAATGTTTCTTCTTTGCATTCTCCACAACTTAAATAGGAGGGCAGGTTTAACCACTCTTACGTCTTGACATTAACCCAATTGATGCCATGCTATACAGTGAACGAAAAGGAAAGGAAAGAATGGCTACGTACTGAGTGCATATGAATGTCTACATAAACGTATTCCTAACAAAATGGCTAGCACAATCCTCATTCCTTTAGCTGACCACGTGGCCTTAGCTGGATTCTTAACTACCTTCCTTCCCTTCCTACCCATTCTGTATTTCCTCCTCCCTTGGCAGTTTTGGTTCTTTCCATATTGGGAGGAGTTTATTCACCCATTCATTCCTGAACTGTTTGGGCCATTGACTCTGCCTTGCTGAACTGACTTGTATTTTCCCACTGGCCTTGATCTTGGGATATGGTAACACCAAGAAACATCCTAGAGGATCCTATACTCCAGACATAATCTTCCTTATTTCCACTATGGAGAAGCAGTCTGATTTTTCCCCTGGTAGTCTTGATCAATCACCCCTCCTAACACCATAACTCCTTTCTTGGCCTGTAGGCTTAAGGGCATCAGAAGTCCAAAGCATTCAGAAGGAAATTGGTTTCCAATTCAACAGAATGCTGTGCTTCCTTGTAGAAAGCACAGCTCACCCAAACCAAGTTCTAGGTCAGCAGAGCATATTATGGTCATGAGAACAGGAAACTAAATTTTGCTAGATCACAGAGGATGGTGGTGAGTTCTCCTATACCCATTTCCACTCCTTAAGTTCTATACATGTGAATCCTGGTGATAAGAGAAACAATACCATACCACATATCGAATGCCATTTAGAGTACATACAAAAAACTTTGCCCAGCTCTGTCAAGCCAGCTGCTCAGCACAGTACAAAACATGGCTATGAACAGATATTTCCTGAGCATAGCAAAGCATTCCAAGCTTTCAAAATCGGTTATTTCTCTGGGTAAAGATCTCTGGGTTCTCCTGTGCTTATTTGTCAGGTGGTGTCCTCTCTGATGAGATGTTTCTTCCAATCTTTAGTCCATTTGTAAATTAACTAATTTTACCATTCTATTTTAGTACTTCTCTATATCTCTCAGTCTTTTGTAGCCTTGTGTTTTGCATTTTCTTCTTTTCTCAGTGTTATCTTTTTGTCCTTTACTTGGAAATGTTCATAGAGCAAAACAGTTTAGCTTGGGTTCAGTGCACCTGATCATTTTTATTTTAGGGACCATTCTTTCCAATCACATCTAAGGGCTCTTCATGAAGCCCTGGGACTGAGTGGTTTCTCCGTGCTTTCTTGTAAAAACTGGCATTTTCTTGCTTTTGGGGAGAATAGGGCCTGTTTTGAGTTGACGTTTGTTCAGTTGACATTTGTGCCTGTGTTCTTTCCCCTGTGGACATTCAATCTTCGGTCTTTTTATATAAAGGTTTTAGAAACTTGTTTTATGTGCATGTGCTTGTATAAGTCCATGTCACATGTGTGAAGGTGCCCTTGGAGGCCAAGACTATCATATCGACTCACTGGATCTGTAGTTATAGGAAATCGTGAGCACTGGGACTTGAACTGTCTTCTTCAAGAGCAACAAATGTTTCTAGGGATATTCAATCTTTTTTCTTCCTTTCTTTGCATTTGATTTTTTAAATGTCTCTCTATCTCTGTGTATGTGTCTGTGCGTGTGTATGTATGTGTGTGTAAGTGTGAGGAGTGCGCACACACGTGGTAGCCAGAGAATAGCCCTGAGTGACATTCCTCAGACACTGTCTACCTTTCTTCCTGAGACAGTTTCTCAGTGGCCTAGAGCTCCTCAAATGGGCTGGACAGGCCATCAAGGGAGCCCCTGGAATCTGCCTGTCCTTGCAGTCACTGGAATGTCATGTGTGAAACAACACACACACACACACACACACACACACACACACACACACCCCACACCCTCCATAAAGTGAATTCCGAGGATAGAGCTCAGGGCCTCATGTTTGCAAGGCAAGTGCTTTACCATCTGAGCCAGTGTCTTCTTCTGCTTTTATGCCTCACACAGCTTGTTAACAAAATACAAATGAGAAATGGCAACAGATGGCTCATGTGTTTCTTTGGCCCTTAGTTTGGCTTAATGAACTTAGAGCAATACTCACTGGGGGAAGTACTATGTATGTGTGTGTGCACACACGTGAGCATACGCTTGTGCGCACGTAGTATACCCTATCTCAGCACACACCCTACCTCAAGAAGACTGCTTCTCCCAAATCTTCTTGATAGTAAAGGAAATGAAATGATAGGTTTTTTTCCCTTTGAGAATTCACTTATTCTGAACTTTTCATTCTGTATGAAATTATCTTTCAGATAAACCCAATGCAAACATACTGCTTTTACCATGTTCATTTGAGTAAAACATTCCACAGTGAGGATCCTCACGTGTCCCCAAGGCTCAGGCCCAGTGGGTTCCAGTGCCTGTCACCTCAGGGAGTCCAGACCTGGAGGACTAAGAACAAGCAGATCTCCGTCTTCTCTGTTAGATTTCCTGACCTTTGCTATTTATGTCGTTTTCATTGTCCCTCCTTACCTGCCTCTCTCTCTCTTTTTCTTCAGTCACACAAACACACGTGTAGTGTCCACTCTGAGACAATGAATTTTGTGGTCTGGGTTCTACCTTCTTCTCCTTCTTCAATAATCAGTGTATGGGTGTGAGTGTGAGTATATGTGTACCTGAGTGATATCTGTGTGTGTGTGTGTTGTGTGTCTGTGTGTGTGTGTGTGTGTGCGCGCACGCGTGTGCGCACGCCTGAATGCTGGCATATACCACAGCACAGTTTGAAGGAAAGAGGATGACCTTGAGTGTCGATCCTCACCTGCTGCCTTGTTCGAGACACTGGTAATTTCTGTTGTGTTATTCTGTTACGTTAGTTATTCGTTATTCTGTTGTGTTAGTCAAACTGGCCCTTAAGTGTCCAGGGGTTTTTCTGTCTCTGCTCCCTATCTTTCTTTGTGACCTGGAAGGCAGCTGTACACTACCACACCCAGATCCCTGTGGTTCTGAGACTCTACACTCAGGTCCTCAAGCTTGTGTGGTAAGCGCTTTGTAACTCAGCCATGTCGCCAGCCCCTCTTCTTTGTCCTGCTTCTTAATTTAATGAATTTCATTGGGAATTCCTTGAGAATTTTGAGAGCAAAGGGAAAAATGAGTATGCAAATAGAATCGATAAATCATTTAATGATAAATAAAAATCAAATGCAAAGCAGACCTAGTATATTAATGAGATCTACCAATGCTCAAACTCTGCACGTTAAATCTAGGACAGCTAGGTAGGGAGGGTGGCTGGGGAGCCGAATGACTAGGGAGTCAGACGGCTTGTGTCTGAAGGAGAAGTCCAGGCTGGCAAGAGAAAGGAAGGCTAGAACATACAACCTGGGGTGGAGACAACTCAGTGCTGTGAGACACTTCTCTCCTTTGCCTCCTGATTGCTCTCCTCCACCCACCGCTGCTTCAAAGGTGAAGATGATACTGTGGCTTCAAGCACTTCATGGCCAATGATCCAGCTGCCCCAGACCCAGGGAAGCCCGTAGCAAGCCAAGCCTTCCCCACATCCAGCAGCACCAGACTCTAACAAAGCTCTGCCTTCTTCCCCTGCCTTCAACTACCCTCCCCCGCACTCACGCCTGCCCAGGCTCAAGCACAGAGGGAGCATCCTAGAATTCATGCCTGGATCTCTATCACACAACAGCCATGCCTTCCAAACCCTCAGGAGACAGAGCTTTCAGGGTAGCGAGATGGGTCAGTGGACAAGATGCATGGTGGGTAAGCATGATAATGTGAATGTGGATCCCCAACATCCTTGTAAAAAAAATTGTATGTGGCAGTGCAAGTCTATAATCACAGCCCATGGGAAATGGGGATGGGGGCTCCTTGGCCAGCTTGTTCACAAGGTTCAGAGAGAAACCATGTCTCAAGAAATAAGATAAAGATCAATAGAAGTAAGCACCTGATGCCAACCTCTGGCCTCCACATGTCCCAAATACACATGTGAACACTTATCAGCATATATATGCACATATCTATATATCCTTAAACACATGCATACACAATCACACCAAGAAACAAAAACAAACAGAGAAAACCTACTGCCCAACGAGGTTCAGCAAGGTGGACTAGCTGGAGTCCTCTGGACTAGGCCAGGGCTAGCTGCAGACTCACCCACCTTGTGCTTACCCAGGGCCTTATGGCCACATCACAGGACGATATCTAATATTAAGGACACCAGCAACCTATTACCATGTCTTCCCATTGCAACAGGTCAACTAAGTGTGGTAGGGGTGAGTCTAAAGTACCCTTCCATCTTCTGCCATCCAGCAGAGGCCAGGCTGCAGGAAATGGCAGCCCAGAGGATGAAAGAGCCACACCACAGAGATCATTGTCTGTTGGCTCACTGATGTTCAGGACATGCCCTGTATTTGCTAAATGAAAGACTGACTGGAAGGAAAATCAATACGCATTGTGGAAAGGACTAAAAAGAGCAAGAAAGGAAGCTGATGGGAAATGATGCCCTTTCATTTGAGGCCGTGTAAACACATCCTCCTGAAGAGCAGCTGCTTCCTACTGAGCTCTGTTCCCAGAAGCCACCACCTGCAGGCCATCAGAAGTCTTCCATTTTACCAACAGCTTGAAGAAGCTAATACAACTCCATTCTATTGCTTCCCCAAGCCAAAAAGTGAGTATTTGTCAGGTCACACGGGAAAGGAGCCTATCTCCCCTGGGAACAGAACCTTCCAGAGAGCACAGCTCGAAAGAGAGAGACAGCACATCCCCAGCTCCCCTGCCTCCCAGTCAGAGGCAGGCTGATCACTAGCAGCTTGAGCAACTCACACACTGACTAGTCCCATCGTTCCTCCAGGTAGCCCTATCCAGGAGTGTCTTCGGGACCTTCCAGCAGTCTGCCTCCATCTGGAAACAAAATCCATGGGGACCTTTAGTGCAATCTGATGGTCAGATGACCTTGGACCCACTTCCTTATGTCACAACATGTCCCTCTACCTACTCCCACACACTTTAAGGAAGATGCTTGACTTTCCTGATGTGGGCTAAAGCTGTATGTCACCCCCACCCTGCTGTTCACCCGAATAAGCCCTTCGCCTGAAGCACGATACAACTCTACCTCTCTCTGGAGCTGGTGGCTCGCTAAGCCCAACACCAGTCTTTGACAGAGCGCTCACGCTGCAGACACAGTGCAACTGCCAAGATAGTCTGAGTTTAGCCATTGATCTTTAAACTTCCTGGGTCCCTCTCTGTGAAGTTAAGTCTCGTGACTTAGAAAGGAAGCCATGCAGTGTGGTGGTAGATTGTGTGCGAGCATTGGACATTCTCCGTTAGTGTCACAAGGCTCCAACCCTCGACAGCTCTGGACTGGACATTTCCTGTTTCTATAACAAAATGCCTTGGCAAAGAAACTTTGCCAAGTACAAAGGGTTTATTCCTGCTCCCAGTTCAAGGTGACCCTTCAAGAAGGCACAGTGCTGGAGCAAGCGGCCGGCTGACCACTTTGTAGCTTCTGGCAAGAAACAAAATGGACAGGAAGTGGATGCTATAAAGCAAGGCTGACCCCAGCGCTCCATGTCCTCCAGCGGGGCTCCCTCTCTGTGCTTGTTAATTTTGCCACCTTGACAGAAATTGGAGACACCTGAGAAGAGAGAGGCTCAGTTGAGAGGAGTTGCCTTCATCGGACTAGCCTGTGGGCAAGTCTGTGGCGCATTTTCTTAGTAAGGACTCATGGGGAATAGCCCAGCTCACTGTGGGTGATGCTACCCCTGGGCTAGGGGTTCTGGTTGCAATAAGTAAGCAGGCCAAGTAAACCATGGAGGGCAAGCCATAGTGATCCACAAGATCAGGTGGCAGGTAAGCTTCTAGGACTTTCCTTAGTTAGTGATTGATGGAGGAGGGTCAAGCCCACTGTGGAGCCACCCCTGGGCAGGTGGTCCTGAGTGGTTTAAGAAAGCAGGGTTAACAAGGCCTGGGAACAAGCCAGTAAGCAGCTTCCCTCCATGGTTTCTGCTTCAGTTTCTGTCTCCAGGTTCTTGCTTTGAGTTTTTGCTCAATGATGAACGATGACGTGGAAGTGTAAGTCAAATAATCCCTCTCCTCCCCAATTTGCTTTTGGTCCATGTGTTTTATCACATAAATAGGAAACAGATAGAACCTGCTAGGACTAACACATCAAATGCAGGTAATCATAGGTTATGGCTGGGGTGGGAGAACGAGCCCCACTGTCAGTGGGTGGCAACAGAGGTGTCTCCCACATAGCTACAGGGCTGAACCTAGAGAAGATGCTATGGGAGCTCAGGCCGAGATCCAGAGGCAGCACTCTCGCTCAACACCCACCATGCATCGTGACCATGAATCAGGTAAGAATCCAGTTACCTGTCAGGTTATCAGTACTCAAAGTTCTGACAAGTTGGATTCTGGAAAAAAAAATAAAGAAGGTTGAACTGGATAAGCATCTAGAAATGCCTGGGCACTAATACCTAGATCCCACAAAGATGGTAATGTATAGGGCAAAAAGGATTTGTAGAAGTGGTTTTGGTCTTGGACTATAAAGATGGAAAAATGGTCCTGGACACCTAAGAAGTCTAGATTAATCACAGGAGTCCTTAAGGGCTAAGCTTGTTGCTTAACTATGCCATACGGATGAAACATGGCAGAGACACAGCCTTCCCTTTGAGTGTTGGAGTGAGGGTGGCAGGGGTGATAGTGAGCCTCAATGTCAATTTGATGAGGTTTAGCATCACCACAGAAACAAACCCCTGGGCATGTCTCATGAGGGAGCTCCTGGACTGAATCAAGTGGAGTAGAAAGATTCTAACTATGGGCAGTGTTATTGTATGGGCTGGAGGCCTGAACTGAATATAAAGAAGAAAGCAAGCTGGGCTCCAGTATCCATCTCTTTGTGCCTGAAGACTATGGTGCAGTGTGACTTGCTGTTGATGCTTCTGCTACCATGCCCCTGTTTGCCATGATAGACTGTACCCTCCAATCAGAGTGAAAGCTCACTTTTGGTCAGGTACTTTGTTGTAACAATTTAAAAAGTTACCAAAGCCACCCTTAAGTTGTGTAATGCCTTTTTTGGAGAGAATGACATAGCCCTCTCCTGAGTTGAGCTCAGTACTACAACCTCAAGAGACTGAATTCTGCCAGGACACTGATTGAGGAATCTGTTCCTCCCAGTCCAATGCCTCCAGGCATGAAGGCAACCCTACAGATAACTAACTACATACCAGTCTGCTTAACCAGATTGCAAATGTGGATGCCAAACTGTAAGACAAGTTGGGGATCCCTTAATGCATTCTAAATACAATAGTTTGTTAAAGTAATAGTAAAAGAACTAACTAAGAGGCTAAGGGTTAAAGGTCAGGATTAACGAGGCCCATTCAGAAGCAGGGAGATAGACTATAAGCAGTCAGGTGGTTTTGAAGCATTGGCTAAGGCCTGGCATTCACTGTGTCTGTACTGATGACTGACATAGAGAAGAGCCTGGGCTACAGGGCTGTATGGAAAAGCTGACCTGCCAAAACTTCTATCTTACTCCTGGCCTAAGGTGGTCCTGTTCTTCACTGTGGCTAGAGGAAGAAAGAGTAGGAAATATGTGCACTTCTGCAAAACAGGCATAGAGTTGCAGGAGGCTGACCCGAGGAAGCAGTTAGGCTGGTAGAGTGGTTTTCTACAGAGCACAAAGTCCTGGGTTTTACCGAGCAGCACTTCAGCAGGGAACAGTGGTACATCATCTAATCCCAGCATTTGGGAGGGGGATCAGAAGTTCAAAGTCATCCTCAGCTACATAGTAAGTTTGAGGCCACCCTGAATTCCATAAGATCCCCATTCAAACACAGAAGAGACAGCAGAGATCAACTCCAAGTACCGAGGTGAGGCCAGCCTTTCTATGACTTTTCTCCCCAAGGAGCTGATTCACTTTTGTTTTTGTTTGTTTGTTTTATTTTCTAGAATGGGCCTGACTACATAGCTCTGGCTGTCTGGAACGTATTATGTAGATCAGGCTGTCCTGGAGCTCACAGAGATCCTCTGCCTCTTCTGGGATTAAAGGTGTGCTCACGATGCTGAGTTTTAAGGCAACGGTTATCAGCAGTAGCTACAAATTGGAAACAGCTGGAGAATTCAAAAAGTAAAAGTATGGCTGCTGGTGCTACCCTTTCAGAGACTGTGACTAGTTGTCACTGCCTGTGGTTCATTCACAGACTTCAGAGACTGTAACTAGTTGTCACTGCCCGTGGTTAATACATAGACGTGTATTTTAATGGTACTGGGTCACACTTACATGCAACCATGTTGTTCCAGAGATGTCTGATCCATGGGCTGTACAGTAAATTGGCATAAACTAAACGATAGAAGCCAGTGTGGGAAATCTGAAGAGGGTGCAGAGGTTGGAGAGATGGCTCAGTCCAAAGGACACTAGGTTGGAAGGAAGAGGATGAGGAAAGGGCAATTGGGAACAGGTGGCAATCCATCCTGCACACCAGCACACCTGCCTGATGCCAACAGCAGAAGCTGAGCCATCCTGCACACAGCACCTACCTACCTGTTACCAACAGCATAGGTCGATTCCCTCCTGCACACCTGCCTGATGCCAACAGCAGAGGTTGACCCATCCTGCATACCAGTATACCTGCCTGGTGTGAGAAGCAGAGATGTACATCAAGAATTTTCCCCTATTTTCTGAAGGGACCCATTCTTCTGGCAATACTTTTTCTCTTGCCATCCAATAGGACATTCTAATCTAATATTGAACTTCTACCTGATGTTGATCTTGTGCACATTGCACTCACACCTTGGGCAGTAGAAAGTTCCAGACTTCTCTATGTGCCTTCCCTGCTGGAGCAATTAGGTGAAATTTTCATACTATTTTCTGTGAGAGCTACAAATTTGGGGGCCCTGGAGAGTACAAACTATTTAGAAAAACTTCTGGTTTTTACATCTCAGAGAGGAACAAGATTGCCCCTTCTAAGTCCTTTAGCAATTTAGAGGCACACAAGTCATCAGCTTCACACATCCATTCTCTCATGCCCCGTGGTGGTTTGAATGAGAAATATCACCTACAGTTTGGGGCATTTAAACACTTGGTACCCAGTTGCTGGTGCTGTTCTGGTGATGTCCAGACAGTGCAGCCTTATTGGGGACATTAGATTAGCATCCTCCCGACAGTTCCAGTTTCCTTTCTCTGCTTCGTGCTTTCAGTTGAGGATGTGAGCTCTCTGGTCCTTCCTCTGCCCGCCACGCCTGTTGCGCTCTGCCATGCTTCCTTTCTATAATGTATTCTTAACATCCTCAAACTGTAAGCCCTAATAAACTTTTATGTAAATTGTCTCGGTCATGTGCTTTATCACAGTAACAGAAGCACTAAGACACCCGAGAGTGTCTGAGAAGTGCACCTCTGTGCTGGTGTGTCACTCTATCCCTGCATCACAAACTTGGGACTTATATTGGGAAACTGAAAACCCGAGTTCCCAGTTGCCACGCTGAGTTTCCAGACAGGAAAAATAAGGTATAATCTAAGACCATCTCTAAAGCCAGCGCTCTGAGAAAATATGAGAGCTCAGGCTAAACCCTAGACTGTTGGATGAGAAATCTTCACCAGTTACCACTGACATCTAATTTACAACATAAGGAGATTCAAAATTCGGAGAGAAAGTGTTACATAAAACCACCCAACAAGTTAAAAATCATAAACATATGATGTTTCCACAGATCTGCAGAGTATAAGATGACTCCCAGGCCTCCACTTCTGGGATCTCTATACTTGGTAGTCCCTAGCCCACCATTGTTCCCATATATACTACACAGCTTTATTTGAGGGGGCAAAGCAGTATGTAGATCCATTTCCCAACCTCGTCTGACCTCCCTGAGCCCTGCAGACTGAGCTGTGTCAGAGCTTGTGACCCAAGGGCCAGAGACAATGTTGTATCTTGATCATTACTCGTAATTATAGAAAAGAGTGAAGGTCCCCTGCATGGGTGGACAGTATCGCTCTCCAAAGACACAGGAAATAAAACAATAACCTCAGTGCATGGCATTGGATATTTTCCTGTGAGTTGTTGGTTAAGATGGTCCCAAAGGTCCCCAGGCAGCACAGATCATTGTCACTGCTATTGACACCTGCATATCATAACTAAATGGAAAGATGGTTTTAAAATTTTTCTTGCCTCTGAAAATGGTCTAGGCCTTAGCCAAAGTTGGTTGCTCTAATTCTGCAAATGAGACTTTAGGTACTGTCCAGGTAGCCAGTTGTCTGTCATTTCTTGCACATTTTGGAAGTTGCTTGATTGAACTTCTTGTTTACTCAAGTAGTATTGTTTCCCTTCTCAGGTCTTTGATGGGGTTAAAGATAAGATAGTCGTAGTTGCTTATCTCTCATGGTTTAGCCAAGCCATTTCTAACATAAGACTTAGACTCCTTAGGATAGGATAACTATTAAAACATTTAGCATATATTTCTTGCATGATATTGTTTATGCTGGTTGTAATTCTGATTTTTATTCTTGATGTCTGTTCTTATTTGTATAGTTTTGTATTGGATTTGGAACTCTCTTATTTGGACAAAAGGGGAAGGTGCTATGGGAACTCCTCCAGTCAACAGCCTTTAAAATACTGGCTCACTCTGGGCGTGGCCACGCTTATTTTATATATATATAAAATATGTAGAGAGAGAGAGAGATCTGTGAGTCTACCCCTAAATAAAGAGAACTTTATTATACTCCATTCTGAGCTAATGTGAGACTACTTTATCATAATCTACACTGAGAGAGTGAAGTCATCAATTGCCTGACCCATTTATGGACTCTGCATACTACAATACAAACCTGTAAAGCAAGATACGCCCTATGGTACAATAGGATAACCAATCTCTTTTCCATTTGGTTTTGAGACCAGCTCTATAGGACAGAATTCATGCCTGGTATTATAAATATGGTCAAAAGCTCAAGGCTAGAGAAGTCATAGGCACAGAGTTGGGGTAGGGCTGGTAATGAGCTACTGCCCTTTTTCTAAATGGACATGTTATTAAACTGCCTACTAAATATACCTATAGATTGCGGTTACTCTCAGTCTTGGTCAGAGAAGCTTCTCTTTGAAGTGAGAAGCAGTTAGTGCACAGACTTATAACTTGTCAAAGTACTGAAAAGAAGTGACTATTGACTTCGTGTCTTTAAATGGTACATTTATATAAACCTGTGTAAGGCTTGGAGACCATGGCAAAGATGAGGTAGAAGGAATGCAAGGGATGGAGGTTGAGGAGGATTTGCTGTGAAATGATGTCTTCTGGACAAGACACAACCTTTCAGTTACAAACTCATAGCAGCTATGCATACCTATTTATAGACCAAGCCAGTCAGCATTCCACATGGATGCAGGATGGTCTCATGGGGCCTCATCCCTGGCAGAGGAGCTATTGGCAGTTGATGGCTGCTGAGGGAAGGGAATTGCTTTGGTTGCCCATATGCCTGTAGATGGTCCCAGACACACATATGGGCATATGAATCAGACTTAGTGGGTTATAAAATAAAATTTAAAAAAAGACCTGAAATTGGAGGGAGCTTGTTTAGGTGAGAGGGTCTCAGAGGAGTAGGAGGTGAAGAGGAGTTGGGAGTGGGTATGATCAAGATACATTGTGTACATTTACATCCATGAATAAATTTAAAAAGTCTGAAAAAATAGGAGATGGAAAAGAACTTAGGATTCGCTTCTCATGAACAGAGGCTGTGGGATGGTGAAGGGAGGATGTGCCAGGCATTGGTACCCCGTGAGAGCCCTGGACAGGGAGAAGGGTGATGGGCATCACTCCGGCCACAGCTGTCCCTGATCTCTCTCGGTTTGACTGAAGAACTCATGCTATTCACCCATGGAAAAGGGGCTCTCACCGAATCACCAAGCCCTTTGCATTTCAGTTGTATACTAGGAACCTCATACAAAACCTCACACAAGCAGGCACGTGTTACACTGACATCAGCAATGCACTGCTTGGCCTTGAAACTTTGTATCCATGACTGCTTGTTGGAGTTACATTTTGGTCATCACAGTTCTTTTTTTCCCCCCTGTTTTCCAAAGACACACATATAACTTCCACAAGGGATTGTCATTCAAGCAATCCCCAACTTAAATAAGCATTAAGTACTGTAGTTTTTTATTTATTTCAATTTATGTGTATAGGTGTGCCTGGATGTATGTGTGTGTAACACATGTGTGCAGGAACCCTCAGATCTCCTGGAAATGGAGTTATATTGTGTTCACAGTTTATACAAGCAGAGAAGTAAATGGCTGAAACCTAATAAATATGTAAATTTTTATATATCTAGTGGTCTTCTGGAAACCTACATTTATTGTTTATTGGTCACCTTATGATAAACCTTTTCTCATGGGGCAATGGTTCTTCTTGAGATAATTTAAAGATAATTTCAGAGATATGATTAAAAGGGGCAATAGATAATAGTACTGTAGAAAGCAACAGCCTGAGAACCTTGAAGCTGAATGCTAAATAGTGAGAGTCCTGTAGGGACTTTAGGAAGTTCCATTTATAAATGCACCAAGCAGTATAGAAGGCACACACATAAGGATGTTCATATTCTTAAGAAAATACTAAAAATTTCCAGGTGTGGTTGCCCACACCTTTAATCCCAGCACTAGGGAGGCAGAGGCAGGTGGAGCTCTGAGTTTGAGGCCTTCCAGGTCTACAAAGCAAGTTCTAGGACAGCTTGGGATATTATACAGAGAAACCCTGTCCTGAAAAACCTGAGAGAGAAAGAGAGAGATAGAGAGAGAGAGAGAGAGAGAGAGAGAGAGAGAGAGAGAGAAGAAAAAACTAAAAATTATGAAAACTCTTACCTCTAAGAGACTTTGATCTCTGTGTAAACAGTTGGGGAAGGGGAAGGCAGAATCCTCAGTTCCAAGCATGTAGTTCGGATCTTAAGCACCCACGCAAAAACCTGAGCATGGTGGCACAGTCTTGTAGCCCCAGAACTGAGAGGTGCAGATGTAGTAATATCTCCAGTGTTCTCTGGCCAGCCTAGTCAAAACATTGTGCTCTGTTTTCATTGAGAGGCCGTCTCAAAAAAAAAAAAAGAGCAATAGAAGAAGATACTCAAAGTTGACCTCTGGTTTCTACCCACACATGCTCAAGTATGCATACATATCCACACATGTACATATATGCACGTAAACCAAACACACACATACGCACTCATGTCCATGTACAAACTTGCATGCTAGAAACCCTTTACAATAAGAGCAACAACAACAAAGATAAAAACTAAGTTCAACATGATTTTGGGCAACAATGGCTAAGACACAAACTTAGGTGTAATTTTGTAAGTATCAATGAACAATCCGAAATTAAACATAAAGGAAAAATTTCCTTTACAATAGCAAAAATTATCTTTAAAAATACTTTATAATAAACTCAACAAAAGAAATACAATAGTTACATATTTAAAAGCAAAATATTGGTGGAAGGAACTAAAGAAAAACTGCATGAATGGAATGATGTCTGTTTACATGGAATAACTTAAAATTCCACTGGTCTGGGGCTGAAGAAAGCACTGTTCTTGCAGAGGATTCACCTTTTGTTCCAGCAGCCACATCAGGCAGCGCCCCCTTGTGTGTAACTCTAACTCCGGGGCATCTGCTGCCCTCTTCAGGTCCCTGCATGCAACTGCATGCACATGCACATTACTCTCCCCCACCACACACACACATACTCATCAATCTACACAATTAAAAATAAAAGCAACTCCTAAAAAATTTTAATGGCCTTTTTTTATTCTTGCAAAAATTGACAAATTAGTGTCAAATTACTGAAGAAACCCAAGGGACATATAAAGAAATTGCATGTCTGGGTACAACAGACTTTCAACAATGAGGACAAGATCAACAGAGACAATAATATTCTTCCCATTAATAACAAGAAATGGAATAACAAGATAGTTATATGCAAAAGGATGAATTCAGATCTCTACCACACACTACATGAGAAAATCCAGTCACTAGACCTTAGTGTAAAAACTGAGAGCACAAGGCTAAAGTCTCAGGGAAAAACTGGTGTAAAATTTTGTAACCTTCAACTGGGCAATAGTCTCTTTCCAGAGCAATGGCAAACACTTACTTATGAAATAATAAATTATACATTTATATTTCTTGTCTGAAAATAAAAATATTCTACATCCTGAGTTATGATGTTTCATTTTCATACAAAGTCTACTATTATATTATATTAATTTTCAGTTTTAAAACCTGGAAAGAAATCATCAACAAAGCACAGTGACTTTAGGTGCCTATCCATCACTCCAGGACATTCCCATTTAGTAGAATCTTAATCATTACTTAACTTCAATCGTTACATTCTCGATTTCAAATGCTCTTCACTGTAAAATTACTTATGAGTAAAAACGACCACATATATGCAAGTAAAATCAAATAACTGAAGAGATGAGCAGAATATTTTAATTTTTATCTTGAATTTTCTTTCTCTAGAAATAGGCCTACTAACACATAGCATTGATCATGATGGCTGTATTTTTTTGGTCAATTTTTAATTTAATTGCAATTAATTTAAACATGCTTTCTGTTCACATGATGGTATTTTTAATTAAAGTTTTTAAATTAAAATATTACATCACTTTCCCATTTCTTTCTCCAACTCTTTTTCATTGATGATTATTGTTATATCTATGAATAACTATAGAGGTATAGTTTGCTGAGTCTGTTTATTGTGGCTTGGACTCATATGGTTCCATGACTGGGACTTTGTATTGGATAAGCAATTAAGGGTCATCCCTGGAGAGGCTGCCTCTCTTTCTTTCAACAGTCACTAACTGTCTGCAGTTCTTTGTCAGGAGTAGGACCCCATACACTTTCCCCCTTCAGTGTTAACCGGCCTATTGATATTGTTGTTGTTCAGGGCTTGTTTAGGCAGTCATATTGTTGGTACATGTCATGGGTGTACCTTTCTTACAGAATCTCACAACAGAATTCCAGATCCTCTGGCTCTTACACTCTTCCTATGCTCCATTTGCTTTGTTCCCTGAGCTTTGGTTGCATGTGCTGTGTTGTAGATATATTCAGTGAGGCTTTACTCCCCATGATCTGTGGGTTTCTATATCATGACCTTTTGTGGTTTGCCGTAATGGTTGCTGCCTTTTGCAAAGAGACGTTTCCTTGATGAGGGGTGAGAACTACACCTACCTGTGGCTGTAAGGATAAATATTTACAATGTAGTTAGAGTTTATGTCGCTTTAGTAGTTGCTGGTTGTAGATTTTCCTCCAAGATCCATGACTTCATTATCCTTGGATATTGGGCTAGATTTCCAGTACCAGCATGAGTTCCCTCTTGTCGGACAGCTATTGGATACAGCCAAGGTACGCCTGCCACTCTGTACCCTTAGAGCTATCATGCCATTTAGGTCATTGTTGTTCATATGCATCATAGTTAGGTAGGACTATTGGTTGCTTCCTTTTTTTGGAAGTTTACACAGCATCTTTTCATGCCATGAAAGTTAGACCTCAGGGAGGAGGCTTTCAGCTCAAATACAGCTCAGGTTTCCTGGATCCTGTGTGTAAACTGCATGGTATCTTCAGCAATAGGGATTTACCTTCCACTGCTGCGGGCAACCAGGGGCATCAATAATGGTGTATAATGTTTTGGGAGTCTTCTGGACAGGCCTGACCAAATAACACAAAAGAGGGTTTCTTGTGTCTGGTCTTGGGTTGTATATGTGTATACATGCATACACATATACATACATATGTATACACACATTTGTATATACACACACACATATATGTATATTCTGTGGGCTTCTTCTTCACTTAATAAGTTGTTTTTCTAGCTCACACAACTAGTTTTTAAAAAAGAATGTGATGGATTTCAAAAGCTGAAGAATACAAGTTAATTATAAAACAAGTGATATAATACAAAAGCAGGTAAAAGATTTAAATATGAAAGTCACAGAATTTTAAACTTAGTCATTAAAACAGTAAAATATGTCCTAAGTCTCATTAGCAAAGAAATGCACAGTGGATCCACAGTTCCAAATCTGTCACACACACCCCAACTTATGCAAACAAAAATCTGATGGCAGAAAACTTCAGGTACCGGGCAAGGCTGTAACTCAGAGAGCAAAGTGCTCATCGTGCAAACATAAAGACCCAAGTTCTAGCCCCAGCAACCACGAGGAAAGAAGAAAGGATGCGAGGAAGGAAAGAAAGCGTGAGTGAGCAAGCAGAAGCTGGTGATAGCAGCACTTACATTCAGTGCCGAGGAGCAGCCTGGCCAAATCAGCGAGTTCCTTGTCCCATACCTGATTTCAACCTACAAATGTTGGGCAAGATTTTCCTTTTATCTATAACAAGAAGTTGTTCATAATAGTCCTTACACAAAGAACAACAATAAAAGCTAGATTTTGAAAAAAATCAGTTCAAATCAATGAAGGCAGAGAATTACTCCCAGGCCAGAACTCTAAAATGGTCATTGGCCCGAGGGGAAAATATTACATCCTGTTGCTTAGAGACAAATTGGGCGGGCGTGGGGGGGACAGCTTGCCTGACTTCCAGACATCCTTGCTGGGACAGGGAGGTAGAAATTGGTGTTGAACCCCAGAACACCCAGGAGCCAGGCATTAAACAGACAGGGAGCCCCAGAGCTCCAATGAGAACATAAAATAACCCCCCCTCAAAGAATGCAAAAGAGGAGTAAGGACAGCAAGTGCAGAAAATTAGAAGACATAAAACAAGTAGAAACTTAAAAAAATTAAAAAACAGAAACAGCTAATGTTGTTTCTTAAGGGAACCAAGAAAGGTATTAAACCAGAAAGAGAAAGGCGTGGAGGGAAAAAGAAAAGAGAAAGAAAGAGATTGGGAATGTAGATGGTAGGTGCAAGGCCCTGGGTTTGAGCCCCAGCACCATGTATCACATGTGTGATCCAGAATACCAGCACTCAGGAAGTGAAGGCAGAAGGAGCAGGAATGTAAGGTCATCCTTGGCTATGTAACAGTGAGGCCAGCCTGAGATACATGATAACTGTTTCAAAATACAAAAGACAGAAGGAAAGGAAGGTTATAGGGACCACTGCCAGAAATCAATGGGTACACTATTACTGGATTTTTACACATAAATAATTGAGAGCTAGTTTGGAACTATTTTGTCAAACTTTTTAAATAGTTATAATTTTTTAAAGTAAAGGATCAATTATGTCCAAGAAGACATAAATAGCATGAGTGTTTCTATTTCCACTCAATAAATTGACTTTGCAATTTAAAAAAAAATTCTTCTACGAACTAACCTGTGAGTTTTTCCAAACATTTAAGAGAAAAAGAAAAGAAAAGAACACCCACGTGTGATGCATGAATGTGATCCCAGAACCCAGGAGGCTGAAGACGGAGACTATCAAGTTCAAAGCCAACCTGGGCTCCATAGTAAGATCCTGTCTCAAAAGAAAGAAAGAAAAAATGTAAGGCTGGAGAGATGGCTCCGTTGATTAAATGCTTGAGAACAGGAGTTCCCCAAGTCCCACAAAACGTGGGGAGGCATGGAGGCCACTAGTCTCAGCATTTAGGAGACAGAAACAGTATGCCTGGCAAGCAGGCTAGCTAAAATAGCTGGAAATGGTGAACTTTGGGTTCAGCAAGAGAACCTAAGTTGTTAGTAAAACGGAGCATAAAGCAGACACGGGAGTAAACGCTATATATGTACACACTTATGCCCACACACATGTGAACATGCATATACATGTGAACATGCATGGATGCACACACAAAGACACACACATGCACTCACTCACAAAAAAGGGGAAAATTGATCTCACAAGAATTCTATCAAAAAAAAAATCACTTCCAAACTCAGCTTATAGAGTTAAAAATCTAGATGTCAAAATCTGACAAAACCACAAAACACCTTGTTAAACTTTCTCATGAATATGGACATAAATGTCTCAAACAAAATATTTTCCAATTGAATCCAATAAAATATGTTTAAAAATATACTGCATAGCGACCAAGTTGGACTTACTCCAGAAATTTGAGTTTACTTAAACATTTTTTAAAAAAATAAATCAATGTAGCTTACCACACTTATAGAAAGATGATTTAAAAAAAAAACGTGTTCAGCTCAAAGGTTACAGAAAGTATTTTTATAAAATTTCACAGCTATATATTTATTTAAATACATTTTAAATTGAAATAAAATTGCATAACTCTCCCTTTCCCTTGCTTCCTTCCATCTGTTTCTAGGAATCCTCCCCTCAAACCCTTCCATGGCCTCCCAACTCACAAATTGATAGTCTCTTTTTCTTTGCTCTTGTTCTTCCAGATTCTTGAGTTTCATCATAGGCCATTTTTTCAGTGCTCTTTCTGATATTTTAATGTAGATACTTAAGGCTATAGACTTCTCTGTTAGAACTGCTTTTAATGTATCCCAGAGGTTTTGTTCTGTTGTGTTTTCAGTTTTATTTCATTCAAGGAATCCTTTCATTTCTTTCTTGATTAATTTTTTGAACAATTTATCATTTAGTAACAAGTTGTTTAAACTCTATGAGTTTATATATTTACTGGAGCTTTGTTTAATGCTAGTTTTAAGCTTTATTGCATAATGGTCATATAGGATACATGGAATCATTTCGACTTTTCTGGATTTGTTAAGGTTTGTGTTAAAACATGTCACCTGTTTTAGAGAAGCTTCCACATGATCCTGAATAGAATGCATGCTCTTTGCTATTTAGATAGGCTGTTTTGTATATCTTTCGTTAGCTTATTTGATGTAAGATGTCATTTGATTATGAGGCTACTCCATTTCTTTTTTTGGCCAGATGACATATCTGTCAGAGTAAGTAGGGACTTGGTGTCTTATTGCTCTTGCTAGGACCTCAAGAACTATACTGAATAGATGGGGAGAGAGTGGACAACCTTGTCTTGCTCCTGATTTCAGAGGGATCGCTGTGAGTTTATCTCCATTTAATTTGATGTTGGCTGTTGGCTTGCTGTATATTGCCTTTATTATGTTTAGTATGTTCTTTGTATCCCTGCTCTCGCCAAGACCTTTATCATGAAGGGATGTTGTATTTTGTCAAAAGCTTTTTTGGCATCCACTGAGATGACCATGTGTTTTTTTTTTCAGTTTGTTTATATGGTGGATTATGTTGACAGATTTTCGTATGTTGAACCATCACTGCATCTCTGAGATGAAGCCAACTTGATCATGGTGGATGACGGTTCTGATGTGTTCTTGAATTCTAATTGCCAGTATTTTATTTAGTATTTATACATCAATGTTCATGAGTGGGATTTGTCTGTAATTCTCTTTCTTAGCAATGTCTTTCT